>VZRI01004675.1:506234-545694 GCA_013397515.1 Upupa epops
CCAGCTTTTTTGTAGCCCCCTTCAGATACTGGAGGCCACAATAAGGTCACCTGGGAGCTTCCTCTTCTCCAGACTGAACAACCCCAACTCTCTCATTCTGACCTCATAGAAGAGGTGCCCTCTCTCTGATCATCCTCGTGGCCCCAGTCTCCTTAGTGTAGAGCATTTATCAAATCAACAAAGCACAAGCTGTCTGCTGTGCCAATCCTTGATCTGTTCACAAGTGACCATGAAAACTTAGTCCTGCTCAGTCCTCAAAAGACAAAAGTGAACAGACTAGACTCACTTATAACTGAACTCATTGAAAGCCACTGCTTTCTCAGCTCTGAACTCTTCTGAGAATGAAGACATTGCCAACATCGCGTTTAATGAAACAAAGAAGCCCAATATTAATAATTCAAAGGGTTAAAACTGAGATTAGAATCAGAATGAGGACAGAAATAAATCCCAAATGTTATGTCTCTTTTCTTTGCAAGAATCTCTCTTATTTCAATAAGTAATATTTGTTTTTAAGACCCATTAAAATATTTGAAAAGACCATAGATACTGGCTTAGAATTTTAAAAAGTGTATTATAAACTTTGAAATTAAAACAATAAGACAATAAGAGAAATGTCAATGGATATTTCAGAAAGAGGGTAATAATATGTAGCCACCTACTGAAATCCTTAGCCATTATGAGCTGAAGCCACGTGGTATTAGGTATGTTTAGATTAAAAAGCCCTATAACTTAATATATTGTTACATCAAAATAAAGTGCAGAGGGAAAAAAGAACCTGGGTAAAAACATGAGCATGAATTGATCCCTCTGTAACTCCAGATAATATGTGGCTGTACCAAAGATATGTGGCTGTACCATTAATCACGCTTCTTCCACCTCCTGCATCTCAAACACAATAATTTACTTGTCTGAAATGAGAGTGTTTTATTTACTGTCCTAATGGCAGGCTGTTACTGTCAAACTTCTCACTCCCAATTCAGATGGTGCGATGTCTTGTCTGGAGTTATTCCCGTTCAATTTCCTGTTCAGCTGACACTGACATCCATAGTTTATGAAACAGCTTTGAAACACCAGGTATTTTTTAAAATTTTTATATAATAGGCTTCTAATCTTCCATGTGACACGCAGAGATTCCCAACCCTATCCAAACACTGGTACACTCAAAAATCCAGAACAGTTCTTTATGTCACAGAATGTGGCCCTTATTTCCACTCCTTCTTTAGCCTTAAGATTTCAGACCTAGATGTAAATAGGTAAAATAATGAACAGACTCAGTTTCAGACTTTCCAAATGAAACAAGGTCATATTAGTAGAATAGTCCCTTCCCTTTAGGGTTTTCTAGAATAAATTGTGCCACTACATGTAAACATGGACTAGAACAGCGAGCAGTTTAAGAACAACCACAGGAAAACTCCACTAACAGGTGGGTTTGTAACAAAAATACTGATGTATCACAGTATCACAGGAATGGTGAAGCTGGAAAAGACCTTAAGGATCATCCAGTCCAAACTAAATCCAAATAAACCAAGTAAACCTAGCATCTAGATCATGCCACTCAGCACTTCATCCAGACTACCCTTGAACACCTCCAGGGACAGTGACTCGACCACTGTGGGCAGCCCCTTTCAAAACCAGATCACTCTTTCAGTGAAAAACCTTTTCCTGATGTCAAGTCCAAACCTGCCCCAATGGAGCTTAAGACTGTGACCCCTTGTCCTGTCTCCAGTGTCCTGGGAGAAAAGACCAACTCCCCCCAACTACAACCACCTTTTAGATAGTTATAGACAGTGAGGTAAATGAGGTAAATGCAGACTGAATCTATGCTTAAATAAAGAGGTGCCTGAGCATCATAAAAACTTGTAATAAGAAAATAAATAACTAATATTTATCTCATATTCTATTCTATTCACTTTTCATATGAAAACACACCATGAAATAGAATCATAGAATCATTAGGGATCGGAAGGGACCTCCAAAGATCATCCAGTCCAATCCCCCTGCCACAGCAGGATCACCCAGACCAAGTCACACAAGAACCTGTCCAGGCAGGTCTGGAATGTCTCCAGAGAAGGAGACTCCACAACCCCTCTGAGCAGCCTGTTCCAATGCTCCGTCACCCTCCCTGGGAAGAAGTTCCTTCTTATCTTTCTATGGAACCTCCTCTGTTCCTGCTGACACCCACTACTCCTTGTCCAGGACTTTCAGAAGTGAATACCACCTCTCTGACAAAGAAGCTAGTAGCTGAATTTACTGGGGTTTAGTGAGAACACAGACACACTTTTTAGTTAAAGAACTGGATAAAATGAGGCTTTAAAGTCACTTTGCAAGGTTTTCTTAAAGAAGTGATGTTGATGTTTAGGACAGAGGTAGTTAGAAACGTTCCATTATAACATTTCTATATCTATGTAGAAAAATTGTGGCTATATTACAGACATAGTAAAAGGGCTTGAAATATCAAAAAATATCAAAAAAATTCCAACATAAATACAAGTTTCCCATAATACTGTCTAAAACCCTCCGTGTATTTTCTAAATCAGAATACAGAAAGCAGTAAGTCAACCTAGGGCAATAAATTCATCAAAGAAAATAGTTAAGAAATACTAACTTCTAGTACCTTCATAAATTCTTTATGAGTCACTTGAAATATTTGAGATTGTTTTCCTAATTACCTACTGAGTAATACCAGCAAATAATTCCTGGCCATAAGTTACTCATAGGTGATTTATATTACCCGATAGTCAGAACCCCAGATCTGCTGGTAAATTTTGATTGGATGTGTAGGACTGAACTTCAGAATACAGTTATAATTAGCTGCCTAAAATTATGGAACAATAAAAATCATTTAGACTCTTCTATGGAGCGAGTTAGGCTGTTTCTATAAATTACTCTGATTCATTCTAGCAGTAAAAATATAAAGGGAACAGTATATCGATCATTCTAGCTACAATTTCATGGTGGTTTGGAAGGGGGCTTGGGGAGTTTATATAGCAGTATATTGAAAAATTTATCATACACATCCCTCTATGATTCTGGAGATCTCTAATTGTGACATCCCAGAGTGATTCTGGAAGATATAATCGACGAAGAATGGGAAAACATCATTCCCCACTACCGACATTACCAACACCCCTCATCCTATCACTTCAAATCCTTGTAATTATCTTTCATACACTGAAAGAACACAATGAAATCTCCCCAGAACCATCTCTTCTGCAGGTTGAACAACTTCAGTTCTCTCAGCCTGTCCTCTCAGGAGAGGATCTTAATTATTCCTATTCAGCATAATAAAAAATCTGCCATGACTCTCACTACTCTTAACTTGGTACTCTGATAAATGGAGCTCAACATTTAATAAACGTGAAGGGATAATTGACATATTGATTGCATTGGATGTCATGGTACTGGGCACTTGCATAGAGCGAGAGAAGTTCATTAAGCAAAAGTCCAGGTAAGTGTGAGTTGACCAACTAGTTGGCTTTGTGCTTTTCTTTTTGTTGTGGGTATACAAATCAAATGATACTATAATATTAGCTTCCCTGATTAAATCTTTTTGGGGGTAATTCTTATTTTTGGGTAGTTACAAATAGTAAAATAGCCCCTCAAAAAAAGAAAAAGAAGGAATAAGAGAAATGGGATATAATATAAAATTATTTTTCTTGAGTGACAACACTGTTCTTTTTTCACCTGATCTCTGAGTTAGAAGGTGAAGGAGCAGTACCTTCCTTTACTAGTGGATTACTGTTATCATGTTGTTTCAGGTGGTGAAGGGAGTCACAGAATCATAGAATCATAGAATCATCAGGGATTGGAAGGGACCTTGTAAGACCATGCAGTCCAACCCCCCCTGCCACAGCAGGTTACTCCAACCAGGTCCAGGCTCCACAAACCCCCAGTCCTATATAAACAGCTGACATTCCTAATATTCCCTGTTAACAGTGACAGGTAGGAAAGAATTCAGTATCTCTTTTCCTTTTATTTCTTTGCCTTCTTTTTGCTAGCTCTTCCACAACCCTATTACTGATCTTATTGTCAGCATATCAAATATAATTAGCTCCCAATTAGCCCATCGCTACATGTTCAAATACACATCTTTTAAAGTAGAAATCTGCAATAAAATAGGTTTCACCTAATAATGAGTTTCTTCATGAAAATGACATCACTGCATGGATGAAGGATTTTGTGAATCTTCCACATCCCCTTTCAGCATTGCTCCAACTGCAAAGCTTTTCAATGTCTTGGGGTTTGCCACAAGTAGCTGGGCAAAGAATTCTATCCAGTTTGTCTAGGTTGGTAGTGCTAATACTCTACTTTGTCAATTTTACTTCAGAGTGAAACTTTGGACAAGGTTTCGTTATTAGCATTGACAACAGTAGTCTGTTTTTAACAGGAGGCTTTTTATAGGGCAGGACCTGTGGACTCCTGTTGCATTTCCAAGAAAACTTGATTTCAGTTCTTCTATAGTTTTCCAGTGACCTGATCACAAACATCAGTGTTTCTCTGTCTTTAAAAAAATGCAGATGAAAGCTGCTAGTACTCAAATTAATTTCAACCCAAAGCTGAAATAAAAGAGCTTCAGAGATAAAAAACTGTCTGAGACAAAAGTAAAGAATTCTATTAAATCTTATAAGCCTGTCTGAAATCCTGATGCCTATCAAGCAGCTCTAACACCCACAAACATTTGCAAATTCCTTAAATATCTCTCTTCTCTTCCTTTATTTTTCTTTTTTGGCAGAAAAACCTCACCACACAGCTGTTGTCTATTACCTTCAACACAATGCTAACAGTTGGGATACAATAAACCCCTGATGATCAGGAGTGTAAGTGTCATCACTTAGAACTATAATAATGTGTATGGTCCATCTATACTGCAAAAAATGACACTGAGCATTACCACCCATCACAACTCCAACCAGCAGCAGACCAAGGGAGAAGCAAATTCTCATGCTGCATACAGTGCCCCTTGGGGAAAGCACAGTCCTATTAATTTCCTTGCGGCAGTGAAAGAACAGTTGTCAAAGTGCCTGGAAACAGACCAGCAGACTGTTGACTTAATTATGCCAGACAACAGAGCCAACGTTTTAAAGTTGTGAAAGATGGCAATTTTTCACACTTCACCTTCCCCCCACTTAAGCAATCCAAGCCATTTAAAATCTGAAATTTTAAGTATATATATTATCATTGTGCCTCTTGTAAAGACAAAACACACCCCAATATTACTGAGGGTTGCAAAGCTGGAGATGGGGAAGTTTAGATTTGATGTGAGGTGGAAGTTCTTCACCAGGAGAGTGGGGAGAGCCTGGAATGGGTTCCCCAGGGAGGTGGTTGGGGCCCCGTCCCTGGAGGTGTTTAAGGCCGGGCGGGATGAGGCTCTGACCAGCCTGATGTACGAAGGGATGTCCCTGCCCACGGCAGGAGGGTTGGAACTGGATGATCCTGTGGTCCCTTCCAAACCTGACCAATTCTATAACTTCTTCCCAGTGAGGGAGATGGGGTGCTGCAGGGGGCTGCCAGTGGGGTTTCTGGGGTCTCCTTTTCTAGAGATGTTTTAAACCTGCCTGGATCTGGTCAGGGTGTCCTGCTATGTCAGGGGGATTGGACTGGATGACCTTTCAAGGTCCCTTCCAGTCCCTGATGATTCTATGATTCTATAATTTCAGTGTAAAACTGTGGATCCTTGTTGCCCTGCTCTAATCATTTACCATTTTAAAATGCATAGGAAACATGCAATACAATACTTTCATTACTGAACTATACTGGGTTTTAAAGGGACCTGTAAGAGATTTCACTCCATATAAAATCTGAAGGAAAATAAAATAGTTCTATTAACCAATATTGTTATTAATTCTCCTTGAGGAAGGTGTCTGTCCTTGAATAAGTAGCTTTGATTTCTTCCAGAGCACTATATTTTATGTGATCAACCACGTGTTTAAAACATCAATGTCTGTTGCCATGGAATTTATTTCCCTGCTGGGTCAAGCGCAAGGAGAAATCCTGATTTAAATGTGTAAATCTGAAATCTAGAAAAATATTGAATCCTCTGTACTGAAAACAAGTGGGGAAAAAAAAATCGAAGGACTAAGAATGTTTATTAAAATACAAAAAAATATTTAAGATCAAACTATCTGAAATCTCAGCTGCTTCTGGGAAAAATTTGTCTGCTATATATTTGCTTAGAAAAACCCTTCATCTTTTAGCCATGAGTGCTGATAATATCTCTGTCAGGCTTCTTTTGCATCCACGAAATACAAAGGGAGTTAAAACTTAACATTAACCTATTATTTTTCTAACAAAAGTCAAATGACATCATCAATAAAATACAGATTCCACCACATTAATGGTCAATTTTAATGTCATGGTAAAGATGTAAGAGTAAAATAGGATAGCTTCACTTCTACCCTCCAATTAGTACTTTCAAAGGGGGAATGGTAAGTCTTGAAATTTATAGTAGTTATTTGGCATATAAACCTTTCAATGTTAAACAGCTAAGTGTGCCATTTGGCCTGTGCATGTCTGTAAAAATGATAGCAGGTAATTGTGAACTAGTTTGAAGCAGGAGAGTCACAGTGGGCTAAGTATCAAGAAATCATAGGATCATAGAACCATTATGGATCAGAAGGAACCTCAAAAGATCATCCAGTCCAATCCCCCTGCCACAGCAGGATCACCCAGACCAAGCCACACAGGAACACATCCAGGTGGGTCTGGAACATCTCCAGAGAAGGAGAGTCCACAAACCCCCTGGGCAGCCTCTTCCAGTGCTCTGGTACCCTCACCGGGAAGAAGTTCCTGCTGATATTGATACGGAACCTCCTCTGTTCCAGTTTGCACCCACTGCCCTTTGTCCTGTCATCAGATGACCTTGAGAAGAGCCTGGCTCCATCCTCCTGACACCCACCCCTCACATAGTTAGAGACATGAATGAGGTCACCCCTCAGCCTCCCTTTCTCCAAGCTCAAGTGACCCAGCTCCCTCATCTTTTCCTCATAAGGGAGTTGCTCTGCTTCCTTCATCATCTGTGTTGCTCTGCGCCTTACACCCTCTAGCAGCTCTGTGTCCTTGAACTGAGGGGCCCAGAACTGGACACAATACTCCAGATGCAGTCTCACCAGTGCAGAGTAGAGGGGAGAAGAACCTCTGTTGATCTGCTAACACCCCTCTTTTGATCCCCCTCAGGATGCTGTTGGCCTTTTTGGCTGCAAAAGCACATTGCTGGCCCACAGTCATCCTGCTGGCCACTAGGACCCCCAGGTCTCTTTCTCCTACACTGCTCTCCAACAGGTCAGTCCCCACTCTATCCTGGTCCCTGGGCTTGTTCTTGCAGATGCAAGCCTCTACGCTGACCCTCATTGTTCTAATTAAATGTAATAAATAAACTACATTTAATAATATGCAATGAAGTTTTTGTGGATGAAGAATACAACGAAGGGAAATATGTGCATTTGAAAATAAATCAGTTTCTTTTCATGGATGACTTAATGTTCATGAAAGATTGCAGGTGGACACGAAAGCTGGATGTTAAGACATCATGATACACGTTAGAACCTTTGCTTGAAGGAGTAGCAGAGGCAGATAACTGCAAACAGGTTTGAAGAAATATCATAAATAATGATAAAACATCTTTAGTAATTATTTTGGGGGAAAATTACTTTCCTGCTTGTGAGGTTTAAATATATAATGGGGTTTTTATGTTTCACTGTTTGTTGAGTTCGTACATGTTTCATAATGCCAGTGCAGGCTGTTTGCACAGGAAGGAACTTCACAAGGAAACCATCTGACATCTGTGCTCCAGATATTGTAGCACATCATTAGGAAGGCTATTTTTGCTCTTTAAAGCATGTCAGTCTTAGTTGTTGAGCATTTTCAAGTCTCTATATCCTGTTGTCTGCACTCTGGCAACCTGAGAAGACCTGGGAACTTGACTGTTGGTAGCACCTGATACAGCCTGTGAGGCACAGGAAATAATGGTGTGCATGCTTTCTGAAGCACATTTCGTAAAGGAGTGCAGCATAGTGCTAGGGAATAAGCGGAAACTAAGGCTTTCGAGATCATAGAATCATAGAACCTCAAAAGATCATCCAGTCCAATCACTGTGCCACAGCAGGACACCCCAACCAGAACCAGGTAGGTTTCAAATGTCCCCAGAGAAAGAGATTCCACAACAACAACCTCCCTCCCGGCCCCGGGCAGCTCCCCACAGCACCCCATCTTACTCCTCCTCCCTGGGAAGAAGTTATAGTATCGGTCAGGGTTGGAAAGGACCACAGAATCAGTACCACTCTAGTGCTGCAGGACCCAGACCAGGCACATCACCATAGTTTGCTCTTAACTACCTGATCATTGCACGTGGAGCTGAACACCCATGTTTTAGGAACAGCACTGGGACACCTTCAAGCATCTACACATGGTTCCTAGTTCTTTCAGATGCATGTCTTATAGGATGCAAATTTGAGTCTGTCCTTTCTGTTCTAGTTATTATGAATCATAACTATCTTCTTCCATTACAGCATTATAAATACACTGTAAGGACTCTCATAAAAATAATGATAATTTTTATTCCAACTATTCAGCCACCTGAATAAAGTGTAATTGTAGATTTTTTTCTCAATTTTAAAATTTATGTGGAACTTATTGGTAGCAATTCCTGAGTTTTTAAATTGCCCCTGTTTTTAGGAAGGGAACAGGAATTATTGCTGTGGTGTGTTGCAGCAAATGTATGTATTTTTATTTTACAAAGACATAACATAGTGGATTTGGAAAGGTTAAACTTTCACAGCCACAGTCTGTGAACAGCAGATGGGCATCAGGTCAGTTATTGAGTAACTTGTTCATTTTCCTGGTTTCTTTTTCTCTTTCTGAACCTGACACCTTCAGAAAAATAATTTAAGGGCAGCACTGTTAATGAAAGTAGAAGGTGTGTTTCACTAGATGCACTCACAATTCATTATATTTCATAGAATCATAGAATCCTTAGGGATCAGAAGAGACCTCGAAAGATCATCCAGTCCAATCCCCCTGCCACAGCAGGATCACCCAGAAGAAGTCTTACGGAAACTGATCCAGGCAGATCTTGAACATCTCCAGAGAAGGAGACTCCACAACCCCCCCTGTTCCAATGTTCCTTTAAGAGTTAAGAAGCCAGAAGAAACTTCATGTAACTGATATTGAAACTACAATCCAAAGCAAGGTCTATTAAAACCATCCTCTTTAAGTCTGTAAAGCAGTATTAAAGCACTATTTTCCCACAGGATTCTTTTAACAAAAGTTCAAAAGGTTCTTCCTGGATGTCCTGTGCAGCCAAAGAGAGGGGGCTTGTCATTCATCATTTTTATTAATGTTTTTGAAAATAAAATAAGCAAATTTACCATGCCAACTCTCGCAATGTTTTTTCTAGGACTGTGATATGTGATGTTTTCCTAATAAGCACAATTCTTAGGCACTATGCCAGGCTCCACTTTCATTATAAAGAAATACATTTCTAATCCACATGATTGCTGAGAATACTTGAAAATAAAGGATTAGCAAAAAACTACCACAAATAGAACATTTTATAAAAAACCCAATGTATGATGGTGAGGTCTTGATTTATTAATGCTTGTGATTGGTAAGGTTTCGTTATTAAAACCAAAGATAACCCCTGAAATGAGTTTGTGAGTAGTGAGAAGCATAGAAGAGGGTGCCAGCTGGAACAGAGGAGGTTCCATATAAATATCAGCAGGAACTTCTTCCCAGGGAGGGTACTGGAGCACTGGAACAGACTGCCCAGGGCGCTTGTGGAGTCTCCTTCCCTGGAGACTTTCCAGACCCGCCTGGATGTGTTCCTGTGCAACTTGGTCTAGGTGATGCTGCTGTGTCAGGGAGATTGGACTGGATGATCTTTCGAGGTCCCTTCTGATCCCTAATGATTCTATGAGCATCTGTAGCTAGTTTCACTCTGGCTAATGAAATAGTACTGTACCTGCCCAGTTTATTCTCCTGCTCTCTGTAACCTTCACCCAATATATTCCAAATTATTATACTGCCTTCCTGATTCCACACTAAGCACCTATGTTTGCACAGATCTGAAGCACTCTTCTCTAACTCTTGTTAGTATTTATTGCCATCTATTGTTTATTTTCATTTTTAAATATTTGCTATTATTCCCTTCACAGACATTCAGGTACTGTTTTAAAGAATGTGTTTACACTGAATTTAAAAAAAACCCAACATTTGTTTCAAGTACCAGTTTCCTTAAATACTTTAATGGCACAGTAAAATAAAACACTTTCAGCCTACATCTATTTTTGATTATCTTGTGTTCACTGTTTTATTAATGTAAGTGTTTTTCTGTGGCATATTGTACTCTCCTTAAGATGTGTTTTCACTAGTGATGGATTAATGATCACATATAGCTAAGAAGTGACTACTGCACATTATATAAAATAACCACTGGAGACTCCCTGGAGTCAGCTTTCAGCTTTAGAATTTGTACAGATCTACCAGAAGGTTAATTTGAAGCTCAGTCTCTCATAGTTTGTCCTTCCTATCCTTAACAAAAGTAACTTATCCTTACAAACTAAAGTAAGTTGCATAACTTACTGGCTTGCCAGCTAAAAGCATCACAGATATTTTTGCTTGGTTGGTTTGGAACAAAGATAATTTATGTTAATTTGTGATGACCTTTCATATTCTTTACCTAATAGTGTGGTTGATGACTAAGCAAATAAGAAAAATACAATTATGCATTACTAATTTAATCTGCAGAGAGAGAAAGACTGAAGGGGTGGCATATTGAGACACATTAAGTCTAGCGTGTCATGGATTCGTTGCAGCCAGCCAACAGTGAAGAGGCATTGCCACCAGACATAATCTCAAATAGAGCTGGTGTTTGTAGTCAATTCCTTACTGTAAAGAGTAGCCTATTAGTCAGTTCTACTGACAGTTTTGTGTTGGTGTTTCTCAGCTTCGTGATCTAACAGGTTGAAGAGTCCTAAAGCACCTAGAAACAATTCCTACATTTTGATAATGAAAACATGAAGTTAAAGCTGTTATACGGAATTTGAATGGATGGTCAGATGTTTATGTCTACAGCTGGTAACCTGACAATGAGAAGGACTTTCTAGATCCTCCAAAAAGACCAGGTATGTGGGTTTAATACTCAGTGAATGAAATGAGAAATTGTAAAAAAAGGCTTGGCTGATAGGTGTTTTACAAAGTCCAGTATGTAATCAAGACTGTCAGTAGAACAGTGTGTGTTTTAACAATCATGTGTTAATAGTAAAATAAAGTAGTATATCTTAGAAATCTGGGAAGGCAATCGTACTTCCTAAGGAGGTATTTTAAATTCCACTTGGCAAAAAGTAATTACTAAGTGAATATGGCACAGTCTCTAATAAAGACAGTTATTTCACCTAGACAGGGAGCTATGTAAAGGATCTACTCCCTCAAAGGTTACAAGTTTTCAAAGAGAAAAAATGATGAATGTCAGAGAAAAACTTCAGAAATGTTCTTTTCCCTTCCTAGTGTTTGTTGAGAGTTCAACCAAGTGAAAGGGAATCAGACTTCCAGATCTCCAAGTAGACTTCCTAACATGTAATGGGAGGGCACTCACCTTATGAGTAGAGGCAGAAAAGATGGCCTCTGATAAAGACTGATAAATAGGTGCCCCAAAACCTCAAACAGTAACTGTATCTTTCAAGATTTTATGTATAGGAGCATAGTGTTCTTCGTGGCTTTTACGGTACACGTACTGGAGTAGCAGCTGAAGGCTGGCAACTGTTAGTTGTAGAGATGTGTGGGCAACTGGATCAAACCCTATCTGGTATCAAGGTGCCAATACTAGAAATTCTTTATTCTAGGTGACTGAATCTGCATCTGAATCCACCTCTGCATTGCTAAAACTGCAGTCAACATAGAGTGTGATCCAGAATGGAGTCGCAAGAAACAGACTTGTTTCCTGAGGGTAAAATCTGTGACCGTCATGATACACTGATACTCAAAATAAGTACCTAGTTCATTGCTGATGGTAAGTTATTCCAAAGACTATTGAAATGGGAATAACATATGTCTAAGTGTTTGAAACATTCGTTGAATTTTACACATCGCATTCAGCTGTGTGCTACTGTGGCTAAAGTCGACAAAGCACCACCTGATTTACTACAGACACACAAGGATAATCCAGAAAGATCTGTAATGTAGGGAATAAAGTAGCATGATGAAAAAATTGGAAGAGATGAAAGATCTTCCTTCTGCTTTCAGATCATTTCTTCTTGAGAGCAGTGTGAGAAAGAGACCTGAGGGTCCTACTGGAGAGCAGGATGACTGAGCCAGCAATGTGCTCTTGTGGCCACAAGAGCCAACAGCATTCTGGGGTGGATCAAAAGGGGGGTGGTTGGCAGATCGAGAGAAGTTCTTCTCCCCCTCTACTCTGCACTAGTAAAACTGCATCTAGAGTGCTGTGTCCAGTTCTAGGCCCCTCAGTTCAAGAAGGACACAGAGCTGCTGGAGGATCTCCAGCATAAAGCAGTGACGATGAAGGAGGTAGAACAGCTCTCTGATGAGGAAAGGCTGAGGGAGCTGGGTCTCTTGAGCTTGGAGAAGAGCAGGCTGAGGGGTGACCACATTCANTGCCTGGATGTGTTCCTGTGTGACTTGGTCTCGGTGATCCTGCTGTGGCAGGAGGATTGGACTAGATGGTCCTTCGAGGTCCCTTACAACCCCTAAGGATTCTATGATTCTATGATTTTCAAACTGGTAGCAGTAATCTAGTGAAATGGTGGTCTGCTACTTGCTTCATGGTAACATAATCTAGAAGTACATTGGAATAGATAATAGGAAACTACGATTACTTGCTCTAGTAGGTTACATTAAATTTACAGCCTACCTGGAACAGGTTTTAGAACTCTAGGATGCTTGCCAAGACCATGGTAAATTCTTCAGGTGAGTGAAAATAAATTGACATAGGTTCTGACAGCTGACAGGAGCTAGCAGCTGTTCTGAAGGCTGACAAATTGGCAATTTCAAAATGTTTTAGTATCAGAGATCTACAGAGATCTTCTAGCGGGCTGAAGTGTCATCTGGGAAACTCAAAATCAGTATCAGGGTCGACAGAATCAGAAGTGTGGAAAATTGTGGACAATAATTTGAGGAGTAAGCCCATGAGGTAGTAACTTTAGGCGTTATCCTCAGAAATTAACAACCTGGAGAGGATGTCCGTGTGAAATGTCAAATGGAAAACAGTCAACTGTGAGATAGTAAAGAAAAAAACTATTAAGATTTTTACTGATAGAAAAACCACCTGATTTTAAATCTTACACGTTAGGAATTATTTCAGTATAGGACTCATCTAACACCCAGCCAAAGAAAAAGGACTATTTATGTATTAATTTGCAAGAGCTGCTTGCAAATGAGGAGATATAAAAACTACACTGAAGAACTGAAAGCTTCAAAAATATCAAGGTATAAACTGTACTGATTGACTTTGATAATCTCATCTGTGCCAGCAACAATGAGAGTGTTGAATTGTCAGTTTTAGGTTTTCTCACTGTAAAGATTCCATATGAAGGAGGTAATCTTGAATTAGGCAATGTCAGTGAAACTGAAGAATTTTAGAAATTTAAAAAATAGCCGGTAAAACACCACATCAAACCATTGCCATAAGCACTCATTTCTAGTCCTAGTGAGAAAAAATACCTTTGTGTAAGTGTTAATGTTGATCAATCTTTCTTATTTTTATCAAATTTGAAGTGCTGGGTAGACATCACATATCAATTCTGACGCTCACATAAGCCATTAGTATTCAGATTTCTTATTTTATCATTTTACCAGTTCTGTGATTTCCTTTTTCTCTTGTTTCTCCTTATTCTACATGTGATTTCTGACTATTGTCATAGGTCACAGGTTAAGTTTTGTGTGACTGACCCCTGACATGGCCTGCAGATATCAGCTTCGGGAACCAATCAAATAGAGTCATTGAATCATAGAATCGTTAGGGATCGGAAGGAACCTCTTAAGATCATCTAGTTCAATCTCCCTGCCACAGCAGGATCACCCAGACCAAGTCACACAGGAACACATCCAGGTGGGTTTGCAACATCTCCAGAAAGGAGACTCCACAATTCCTTGGGCAGCCTGTTCCAATGGTCCGGTGCCCTCTGTGGGAAGAAGTTCCTGCTGATATTTAAGTGGAAACTCCCTATCTTCCAGCTTGCACCCATTGCCCCTTGTCCTATCACCAAATGACCTTGAGGAGAGCCTCGCTCCATCCTCCTAACACCCACCCCTCACAGATTTATAGACAATCATGAGGTGACCTATCAGCCTCCTCTTATCCAAGCTCAAGAGACCCAGCTCCCTCAACCTTTCCTCACAAGGGAGGATGCTTCCTTCATCATCTTTGTTGCTCTATGCTGGACACCCTCCAGCAGCTCTGTGTGCTTCTTGAACTGAGGGGCCCAGAACTGGACACAATATTGTAGCTGCGGTCTCACCAGTGCAGAGTAGAGGAATAATAACTGTGAAAATATCACAATTAAATACCACTCAGTATTGGCTGAATGTGCAGACTGTGTATTGGCAGTGTGCAGAGGCTGTTTAACAAAAATGTCTTTTACTGAATGCTAACATTATTTCTATGATTTTGCTGTTTGCTTCCATGACTGTAGACTGCTTATCTCATGCAATCCGTATTACACCTTCTATCTCCTTGCAATAATGCTTAGGGGAAAAGACTACAACTACAGAGCTTCCTACAAATGTCTAAAAGCTCTGGCTATCTCCTACACTGATATATTGAGAATTTCCACATCAAAAAACACAGATAAAGCTAATTACACACATCAACACAGAAAGAGTAGGAAAAGAAAACCAAAGCTATGCACACAGAAACACATCCAATAGCTAGACTGTGGGCAGTCCAGCTTTTTTGCAATCCCTTTTGCAATGTTCCCAGTAAATGCAAAAATCTCCTTCACTTTCTATACTTATTGATCCTTTTCCAGGTACTAGCATAAAGGAAGGAGTCGACTTCAAGAAATAAAAAGTATTATTTAAGAATGGAATTACTGATCAAACTTGGTCCAACTTGAAGATATCCCATAAGGAATAAGATATCTCTTCCCATGCTGCTCTGTCAGCATCTACTTTATCATAATTTATAAGGAGAATTGCAAATGTCTCCATTATTTGGATAAATGAGTGTATGTGATGGCTGGCTTTATTCCCTGCGTCACAGAAAGTAGACAGCTTCTCTTCCCCAGAGTAATTTTTACTTGCGCAGGCAGACCAAACGTGTGGGAGAGCAGAAGTTCAGGTCTGAGCAGAGCAAACTCTTCAGGAAGTAATTTGCTATTACACAACTGAGCAAAAAAAAACCCCACAGATTGTTTTGCTTTTTAAATACCCACAAGATATTGTTTTTGGTGAGTTTACTATTTTAAATTAGAGATGCAAATGAATGCATTTCAGGCAATAAACAGCCAAGCAAAACGTTATAAGCAATCTCATGTGCAGAGTAAATGGATCCCAAATTTCTGTGGTGTGCAATGTAATTATTAGCTAAATGATAAAGTAAGATCAGTCGCACACTTTATTTTTATGGTGGAGATTTCATTAACCCTGTGGCTCCCCATTCGTTAAAGACAGTTGATTCTGTGGAAAAGGAACTGTCATTTTTTCTAAGGCATACTGAGCTCGTTCACTCCTTTCCTTTCTATAAACACATCTATACACCCACTGGTTCTGGGAAGTATTCCAGCTACAGCAACTCCAAGGTGAGGAATATGCACAGCTGGGTGTCTTGTAAGGTGGTTGGCTAAAGATTTAGAAAAGAAAGAAAAGTCATAAAAGGCGGAAAAAGCAGGAGAACTCTCCAAAAGGATCAGGATGGTGTTTGAAGGAAGAGGTAAGAGCTGACAGAAAGAACAGGATGTGTTTGGAGGGTTAAAAAACCAACCCAGATCTATAAAAAAGAAACAAGAGAAGATACTTTATGAATATGAGTGAACTTCATGAATAGAAGTGAAAATGTGTTTGGTTTGATTGAGTTTTTGCCACTCGTTCATCTTTTATTTTCTTGCGATTGAATCTTCTAGGATTATTCTTAAGGGTGTTTTCACAAATTACATTCATTTTCTCATTCATTTCACAAATGACTGAGAATTATGGCGAGGAGTTCACTTTGAATCATTTTGAATTTATAAACTCCTTATGAATTTATAAAAGTTATAGAAGTATCTATACAAAGATATATAAAAGGGATAAATGCCCCTCAGGATGTTCATTAAAACATTAAGAACGAAGATATATAAAAGCGATAAATGACCCTCATATTAAGAACACACATGGTAACAGGTTGAAGAGCTGCACTACCTACAAGGTTTTCATTTCACAAGCTCAGCACTCTTATTATTGGCCTTTACACTTTTTCCTTTAGCTAGAAATAACAANTTTACTTGCGCAGGCAGACCAAACGTGTGGGAGAGCAGAAGTTCAGGTCTGAGCAGAGCAAACTCTTCAGGAAGTAATTTGCTATTACACAACTGAGCAAAAAAAAACCCCACAGATTGTTTTGCTTTTTAAATACCCACAAGATATTGTTTTTGGTGAGTTTACTATTTTAAATTAGAGATGCAAATGAATGCATTTCAGGCAATAAACAGCCAAGCAAAACGTTATAAGCAATCTCATGTGCAGAGTAAATGGATCCCAAATTTCTGTGGTGTGCAATGTAATTATTAGCTAAATGATAAAGAAAGATCAGTCACACACTTTATTTTTATGGTGGAGATTTCATTAACCCTGTGGCTCCCCATTCGTTAAAGACAGTTGATTCTTGTCTCTGAATACAGGACACTGAAATAGTGAAAAAGGAACTGTCATTTTTTCTAAGGCATACTGAGCTCGTTCACTCCTTTCCTTTCTATAAACACATCTATACACCCACTGGTTCTGGGAAGTATTCCAGCTACAGCAACTCCAAGGTGAGGAATATGCACAGCTGGGTGTCTTGTAAGGTGGTTGGCTAAAGATTTAGAAAAGAAAGAAAAGTCATAAAAGGCGGAAAAAGCAGGAGAACTCTCCAAAAGGATCAGGATGGTGTTTGAAGGAAGAGGTAAGAGCTGACAGAAAGAACAGGATGTGTTTGGAGGGTTAAAAAACCAACCCAGATCTATAAAAAAGAAACAAGAGAAGATACTTTATGAATATGAGTGAACTTCATGAATAGAAGTGAAAATGTGTTTGGTTTGATTGAGTTTTTGCCACTCGTTCATCTTTTATTTTCTTGCGATTGAATCTTCTAGGATTATTCTTAAGGGTGTTTTCACAAATTACATTCATTTTCTCATTCATTTCACAAATGACTGAGAATTATGGCGAGGAGTTCACTTTGAATCATTTTGAATTTATAAACTCCTTATGAATTTATAAAAGTTATAGAAGTATCTATACAAAGATATATAAAAGGGATAAATGCCCCTCAGGATGTTCATTAAAACATTAAGAACGAAGATATATAAAAGCGATAAATGACCCTCATATTAAGAACACACATGGTAACAGGTTGAAGAGCTGCACTACCTACAAGGTTTTCATTTCACAAGCTCAGCACTCTTATTATTGGCCTTTACACTTTTTCCTTTAGCTAGAAATAACAAAATTATTTATAATAGCTCAAAGGAATTTCAAAAAACATGTAATAAGTTCAGGGGACAGGCACACGTATTATGCACAGCCTGAATAGCGTTTATCCATCTTTCGACATCTGGGATATTTTGGCTCTTACTTCTTCAAAACAGAAATAATTGGAACTTCATAATATTGGATAAAAGCTTTGGTTAAGAGTTATTAGTTGCTTTATGTCCCTTCTGAAAGAGTTCTTTGTTTCTGTTCTTTCACTAATCACTTTGAAGAAAATATTTAAGAAATACAATTTCTTTCTAGTGGATGGGCTATAACTACAGGTGACATGCCTGTGGTACAAGTGAGATTTTTATGCTATTTTCAAAAAGAAGCAGCTGAAAAGGCTAATTTTATTTGATAAGAATAAATTTAAAGAGGCTCTCATGATAGGGTAACAGAGCATTAGAACAGGCTGCCTGGGAGGGTTGTGCAGTCTCCTTCTCTGGAGATGTTCCAGACCTGCCTGGATGTGTTCCTGTGTGACTTGGTCTGGGTGACCCTGCTGTGGCAGGAGGATTGGACTGGATGATCTTTCCAGGTCCCTTCCTATCCCTTGTGATTCTATGATTCTATGATCAGAGATGATTCTTATCAAAATGGCATTAACCAGTAATAGAAGGTGCCAAAGTTTAATAAGTTGTTTTATTTTTTTCAGAGAGTGGAAGACTATAATTTTTATACAAGGCTATAAAAATTCTCCAAAGGAATCATATAATTTACACTGAAATGCTTCGGATATCATAGCCTTCAGTTTTTATTCTCTTGACACATCATACACTTAAAGCACAAAGGCGAAGACGCATAGTAGCTACAGTGAGGACAGACAAAGAGAATTCATGAGGAAGAAGAAAAGATAACTGAGAACAAGTAACCCCATGAGAATAGTGGGGAGTAATTAAACATGTTGAAAATAAGTTTTTGGAAGGGTTGATCGGATTTTTGAAAGGGACACATCATAGATGGGCAGTGAGAGCGAACAGAGAAGTTAACTGGTCTGTTCGGTGTTCTACGTGATGAGATACCTTCAGTAGTGATTTGTTTCTAACCACAGCTTTAATTCTGTCCAGATTAAGAAAATCTTCTTAGTCTATGCTCTATCAAGATATTATATTCAGATATTCCTGCTATGTTTATGCGGGTAGCAGAAAAACAGTTTGACTTAAGAAGCTGGAGGTGCTTATCTACAGAAGCATAACTCATGCAGTAAGGTATCAGACACTCCTACTTTCATTCTTGTTTTTGAAGCTGTAGTTCAAACAAGATAATCTATTTTAAAATCATGAATCCCTTTGTACACATCTCTCTATATATTTTCACTTCCTGTATTCTAATAAATTTGTAAGTTTCAAGTAACAGCTATTTCAGGTGTCAGCACAGGGTACTATCAACAGTACTTATGTGAGTTTGCTAACACTTGATGACTTGTCATATACAATGAATTATGATGTTCCTGCATAGTGTCTGTAAGGAGAAAAGAGAAAAGCTATCAAAGAAAGCTATACTGAATGAAACTTTAGAGGAGATGAAGATTTGGAAAATGTTGCCTGGAAAAGGATCATAGAATCATTAGGAATTGGAAGGGACCTCGAAAGATCATCTAATCCAAGCAGGAACACCTAGACCAAGTTGCACAGGAACACATCCAGGAGGGTCTGGAACATCTTCAGAAAAGGAGACTCCACAACCCCCCTGGGCAGCCTGTTCCAATGCTCTGATACCCTCCCTGGGAAGAAGTTCCTGCTGATATTTAAGTGGAACCTCATGTGTTCCAGCTTGCACCCATTGCCCCTTGAGAAGAGCCTGGCACAATCCTCCTGACACCCACCCCTCCCAGATTCATAGACATTACTAAGGTCTCCCCTCACCTTCCTCTTCCCCAGCTCCCTCAGCCTTTCCACATCAGGGAGCTGTTCTACTTCCTTCATCATCTTCATTGCTCTACCTCCTTCCATGACCTGTAGACTTTCTTCTTCCTCTTCAGTTTGCCCAGCAGCTCCCCGTTTAACCACGCAGGTCTTCTGGCTCCTTTCCTCAATTTCTTTCCTGTAGGGATGCTCTTGTGTTGTGCTTTACTAAAGCACGTAGGAAGGCTGTAGGAAGTAAGAAGACTTCTCAGTGTCAACAGAAAGGCCTCCTTTTGCGAAACTTAAAATGAGAGTTCTTCCCTCCAGACATTATTCAACATACAGAAAAAAACAGTCCTTTCTACAAAACAGGCAGTTGTAGCTGAGTACAGCAGCAACACAGTGGGGGATGTTATCAAAAGTGAGAACAGCGGGACATGAACGAAAGCAGCTTTGCATACAGAGGCTGCTTCTTTCAGCAAGTGAGGCTGAAGCTCTCACCACCAGCTGCAACACAACTCTAAGTCCCTTCTGCACGGTATTTTCCTGCCGTATTTACAGTCATTGGAAGGTAGACAGATATGTGATTGCTTTTCATGGCACTTCTGCTGTTTTTTAGCTCTTTCATGGAGCTATGGCAACCGTGACATTTCTTCTCTATTGTTAATAATGCTCCTGTGGGGCTGTGGCAGGCAACCCAATCCTGATTAATGTAATTGTACTTAATTACTTTCAGCTAACATAAATATTGAATTACTGTTTTCAGGTATAGGGAAAAGAAGATATAAGCAGTTAAACAAAACTGTAAAGAGACATTTTTGTCCCTGATCCCCAGGCTCAACTTTAAATAACAAACAATAGGACAAGAGGGAATCGCCTCACATTACACCAGGGAAGGATTCAATTTGATATTGGGAAAAATTCCTTTGCAGAAAGGGTTATCAGATGGTGAAACACACAGCCCAGGGAAGTGGTGGAGTCCCCATACCCGGAGATGTCTAAAAGACATATAGATGCATTATTTAGGGACATTAATTAATGACGGCCTGGCAGTGCTGGGTTATTGGTTGGACTTGATAAACTTAAAAGCCTCTTCTCACCAAAGAGCATACGTCAAGGATAGGGTGCACTCCTCAAGGGTGTCCTTGCTCTGCTGTGGGAGATCATTGTTCCTCTTCTGGGCTGGACTACCTCCTTCCAAGAATGCATCTGTGTGTACCCACAACAATGCCCAATTCCATGTGTCTCCTATTCATTTTCCCTTTCTACCCTTGTGTCTCCTCCTGCATGCCACATTCCTCATGACTGCTGGCCTTAAAAACAAATAGTCCAAAAATACCCATAGTATATAGAGCAACGTATGCTAAAGAGAGATAGGTGACTGTTGTTAAAGGAAGATGTTGCCAAATACATGTACACAATCATTTCCTTTCTTTCGCTTTAGGGTTGCTGTCTTATAAAATCAATAAACAAAGGACAAAAAGAGATTTGCATTTTAAGCTCCATAAGGAAGTGTCTAGAGCTCAAGGGCAGAACGCTTCTCTTTGTACTTAGAAACCTAAACAACCTAACAACATTTTTATAGCATTATTCAGCTGAGTTTCTGGTTTGTTTTCTTTTCCTTTGAATGTAGAAAATACTTTTGCAAAACCCACAGTTCCCTGTGGGTAGGCAAAAATTCTGTGAGATTGTTAGAGTCCTTTTCCCTTTCTGCAAAGGCACATAAAGGAATACAGTACGTGCGAGCGTGTGGAGATCTACACAAAGTGCCGTCATTAACACTGATGGAAACTGTGTGCCAACTCTCTCTTTCAAGCCAGTGCAGAAAAACATCCATGTCAAACCTAGATATATCTAGGTTCAAACAAGAGGGAAATAAATGCTTTCCATGGCCACCGTTTGATTGAGGTTAAAACGACAAGTGAGGTTAAACAATGCTGCATAAATTTGAGTTCAGCTTGGCATTTCAAAGGTAAAGTACCCTGAACCTAAGCAAAACTTATCATTCCATATCAGAGCTACAGCAATGTGCTTTGCAGAGGTTGGTTGGTAGTGCCTGTAATTATTTCCTTGTTTGCCTCCTAGGTCTGATGAACATTAATAAGCACGTATGCACGCCTGCACACACACGTTTTACTTGAAATGAGGTTTGGCCTGTATATTCAGCTAGACTGATTCACATTGTGAAGAGTCAATTAAAAGAATGACAAATGTTAAGGGTGGATCTATTTTTAGGAAGAATATAGGTTCAAACTTCTACTGTTTGGGAAAGAGCGTCACCTCCAATAAGGCAAAATGATTGATGCTGTGCAAAGAGGGAACAGGGTTTGCAAGAATTACCATAGCCAGCTTTCAGTTGCCAGAAAATGAGAGCTTTCCCATTCCTTCCACTTGACACTTCCTATCCTGTAATATTTGTTTCACTAAAGGAGAAACAGATTAAATTCCAGCCGCTGTCAGTTGGTAGCCAGGTCTGCTGAAGAATGTGGCTTTTGAAAAGTTGTATCAATCCTTCCCTTTCATTATTACCAAAGCAGACTTAACTGTCTTTGATGTCTTCTTACCAGCATCATTACAGTTTTCTATGACCACTGAAAAGCAGGCTTGCTTTAAGGTCACGTTGAAATTCTGAGTTGAAATTGCAATGCATTGAGGTACTGGAATGTTCTTTGTTTATAATACCTTCCTTTTTGCAGAAGGTATCAAATCCAAGTGAAAGAATGGCTTCGATTTTCTTTCACAAAAATAGAGCAAGTTATTAACCTGGACCGTTAGATTTCGTAGGGTGAAAGTCAGCTCTAACATCTGTTTTTTGGCTTGTCTGCAAGCTTTGTGCTCCTNTATTGATCAGAATATCACCCAATTCGGTGTGTTCAATATCTAATGATAACAGACAAGGGGTATTGCACTCAAGTTTCTGCACATTCTTCTGGGAAATCAATCCAACAAAGCAAACAGATTTAATCGTCCACTGCTATATTTGTACGGTGTGGCTTCTCAGCTATAAATCAAGTATATCACTTCTGCTGCTCTACCAACGTTAACAAGCTAACAAAAAATAACAACAGCATCAGAAATGCCACAAAATAATAACTAAAAAACTGTTGATGTAAGTTGTTTTCTGTTTTTCCTGGCTATCTGGATGGAATAGTTTGGAAAAATTCCATGCACAGCTCATGAAATCTTGATTTTTATAAAGTCTGTGAGCAATTCCAACCCGTGTTGGGAAGTCAAAAACACATTTCACAGAACATGCATTGGCTTATGCTGGAAGGGGTCTCAGAGATCTAATGACCCTGCCAGGGACAGAAATACCTCTCACTGCAGAGGGTTTCTCAGAGACCCCATCCAACCTGGAGGAGAAAGGGACCTGGGGATCCTAGTGGGCAGCAGGATGACTCTGAGCCAGCAATGTGCTCTTGTGGCCAAGAGGACCAACAGCATTCTGTGGTGCATCAGAGCAGGAGTGGATACCAGATCAACAGAGGTTCTTCTCCCCCTCTACTCTGAGCTAGTGAGACTGCATCTGGAGTGTTGTGCCTACTTGAGTTCAAGAAAAGCATAATGCTGCTAGAGGGTGTCCAGCATAGAGCAACACAGATGATGAAGGAGGTAGAGCAGCTCTCTGATGAGGAAAGGCTGAGGGAGCTGGGTCTCTTGAGTTTGGAGAAGAGGAGGCTGAGGGGTGACCTGATTCATGTCTATAAATATATGAGGGGTGGGTTTTAGGGGGATGGAGCCAGGCTCTTCTCAAGATCATCTCGTGATAGGACAAGGGGCAATGGGTGCAAGACGGAACATAGGGAGGTTCCACTTAAATATCAGAAAGAACTTCTTCCCAGGAAAAGTACCGAAGCATTGGAACAGGCTGCCAGGGAGGTTGTGGAGTCTCCTTCTGTGGACACATTCCAGACCCACATGGATGTGTTCCTGAGCAACTTGGTCTCAGTGACACTGCTGTGGCAGGGAGATTGGACTGGATGATCTTTTGAGATCCCTTCCGATCCCTAATGATTCTATGACACCACCTAATTTCAAGAATTAGTGAAAAAATAAAGTCTATTATTAGTTCAGAAGATTAATCAAACAAATTCTGGAATCACATAGTCTTACTGAAGTATTTAAATGGAACTTACCACTTCAATACAGCTGTGAAGAGAAATTGGTGTAGCCAACTTATGTAAGTGCTTCTGGAAACAGGGATTTTACTTACTACCATCTCAGCAATACAATCCTTTGCAAATTGCCCATTACAAAATGTCTCTGTCCTGTTCTATGACACTACATTACTTCTAGTATACAGTATTTTTCAAGCTGGGTGAAATCCTAAGTCAAGAATGCTTATTATACTTTCATTCTTGTTTTAGGCACTAAAGGTCAGAGAGTGAGAGCCTGTTTATGGAAACTTTGTGAAGGTGATAAAGCTGCAGCCACAGACAACCAGAAGCTGCTCCACGTTTCTCTATATAAGCTAGATGCAGAAATCATTCATCTCTTCTCTCAGGACAGCCTTTGGACAATATTGGAGAGCACAGGCATTATGTTACACAATCTTTAGCCGGTTTCTTGGTGATCAGAGACAGTCTAACTGTATATGACACAGACAGCAAATTGATACGAACTTTAACTTGAACAAATTTGCCTACCATGGTGAGCTATAAAACCACGAGTGTCAGTGCTGTGGAGTAAAGCTGATTTCTGCTTACCAATTTTATTAAAACCTATTTTTATCTTTATACTCCCCCTTTTTCTGTTATGTAGTATTTTAAAGTATGACAGCTTATTTTTATTAAGTTATGCCTGGGGAAAGAAATGTGCAAGGTAACATGAAATGATGGCATTATTGTAGGGAACTCTAGACTTTTTTTTTTCTATAATTATTATTGAAGNTGCCCATTACAAAATGTCTCTGTCCTGTTCTATGACACTACATTACTTCTAGTATACAGTATTTTTCAAGCTGGGTGAAATCCTAAGTCAAGAATGCTTATTATACTTTCATTCTTGTTTTAGGCACTAAAGGTCAGAGAGTGAGAGCCTGTTTATGGAAACTTTGTGAAGGTGATAAAGCTGCAGCCACAGACAACCAGAAGCTGCTCCACATTTGTCTATTTAAGCTAGATGTAGAAATCATTCATCTCTTCTCTCAGGACAGCCTTTGGACAATATTGGAGAGCACAGGCATTATGTTACACAATCTTTAGCCGGTTTCTTGGTGATCAGAGACAGTCTAACTGTATATGACACAGACAGCAAATTGATACGAACTTTAACTTGAACAAATTTGCCTACCATGGTGAGCTATAAAACCACGAGTGTCAGTGCTGTGGAGTAAAGCTGATTTCTGCTTCCCAATTTTATTAAAACCTATTTTTATCTTTATACTCCCCCTTTTTCTGTTATGTAGTATTTTAAAGTATGACAGCTTATTTTTATTAAGTTATGCCTGGGGAAAGAAATGTGCAAGGTAACATGAAATGATGGCATTATTGTAGGGAACTCTAGACTTTTTTTTTTCTATAATTATTATTGAAGACAGAAAACAACAACAAAAATAAAAGTTTGAATAACCAATTGGGGTTTGATATCAAATTCATTTTGGTGTGAGCATAGTTCCTACTATTCTGTCACCGATGTATAACATGCCTTTGAATTCTCATTTTTTATTTGTAAAGTGACTTTTTTTTCCCCATTTTAATCATTTGCAACTGAGGTAAGTCACCTCAGGCTTTGCAAGGATGTTATGGCTAAGGTACAGGAATCAAGATGTCAGGAATTAGTGGTTTCTGAGCTCAACAATTCCAAAGTTTTGCAGAATAAGCCTGTTAAAGGACTTGATAATATGGACTCAGTCCTCTTAAAGAACTAGGATGTTTGCTGTCAGGGTTTCCACTGAGTGAAGTTAGCTTAAACCTTGATGAATCTTTATGTGAGGAATGACTTCAGTTACAAAACATATCTCTGGACAGTCTCAGGAGTCCTGTTCATGAATTACATAGTCCAATATAGAAGATTCAAGTAGGGCTGACTTTGGCCTTTTCCAGCAATTGCTAGGGAAAATCCCATGGGACTGGGTACTAGAAGCAAAAGGGGCCCAAGAAGTTGGTTAGCATTCAAGGACCACTTCTTTCAAGATCAAGATCAAAGCATCCCAACAGGTTGGAAAGGAGCCAGGAGACCTGTGTGGTTAAACAGGGAGCTGCTGGGCAAACTCAAGAGGAAAATCTTTATAAAACATGGAAGCAGTCGATGGCCACTTGGGATGATTATAAGACTGGTCAGAGGGTGTAGGGAAGCAACTAGGAAAGCCAAGGCCTCCTTGAAATTGCACCTTGCGAGAGAATTCAAGGACAACAGAAAGAGTTTCTTCAAATACACTGCACATAAAACTAACACTAGAGGCAATGTGGCCACTCTTAAATGAAGCAGATGCCCTGGTGACAGAGGATACAGAGAAGGCAGGCTTACTGAAATCATTCTTGTTTCTGTCTATACTAATGGAGGCTGACCTGATGAGCCCCAGATGGAAGAGAGGAGGTTCCACATAAATAGAGAAGACAGACCACTGCAACAGGCTGCCCAGGGGGGTTGTGAAGTCTCCTTCTCTGGCTATGTTCCTGTGAACTTGATGTAGGTGAACCTCCTGCGGCAGGGGTATTGGACTAGATGATCTGTCAGGGTCCCTAATGATTCTGTGATTATGTGTGATACTGTGAAAGAGCAGGGAGATCAAGATTGTCTTGCAGAAGCAACAGAGATCAGTGGTTAATAAGAAAACCAAGCAAAGGTAGTAATGCCAGCGGACTGGCAGGTGACTGTAACTTCTTTGTTACTGTCCACACAATGTAAAGAAGCAATGAGTTAGAAGAACTGTGAAGAGTACAAGGCAGAGTATTCTGAGGAGCATTTGCTCAAACAGTAATAAAACCTGGCACAAGAGTCAAAAGAATTTGCAGCCATTAAATTGTACCAGTTCCAGCTCCCACCTGAAAATACAAGCAGCATTGACTGTACAGTATATGATGTAAGCTGTGTGTGATACCAGACTGATGACAAAATGTTTCTAAGAAGATTCTTGCCAGATTTTCCTAGGAGATTCATTAATCAGACATTAAAAAAAAAAATTGAAAGGAATAGGAGGAATACAAAGGAAAGGGAACATAAATTGAAGTTGACTGATAAGAACTGATTTTCACTGTTGAGAGTCCACCAAGATTAGGAGTTTCTACCAAATTTTACCCTCAAAACAATTGCACTCTCTTCTCCAATTTGAAAGGGCCACTAACATTTTTCTGCTTCTTACTTGAAATCTCACCTTTTGCTCTAGTGATAATAGGCTGTGCAAGAGATCTGCCTGACAAGCGCCTGTAGCGATGTATCCTGGACATGGATAGCTTTTGTAAATCTATTTACTAAATAAAATAAGCAGCGGGATGTTTGTCATTTCAGCTGTAAGAGAATAAATATTTTATCATCTCTCCTTCAGAAGCTCATCTGTATCTCAGTGGTTGTAAGGAACAATAAAGCATGAAAAGATTTAATTGACTTTATCTTTGTTTATATTATAAGGTCTATTACACTAAAATTTTTAATTTGTGACCAGAATTGAAATATTCTTCAATTTCAGGACCATTTTTATTTACTTTCACCAGGCAAGCTGCCACCTTTTTCAGATGGGTGCAAAATACAACTTTCTTTGAAAGAAATGAAATCAAAAGAAGACATGGGTTTGTAAGGAGAGTAGATTTTTCTTCCTCATTCCTTAGAACCTCTCAAAAGCATCAGAATTCAGTACACAAGTGATAAAACATTAATGAAAACGCATGCTGAAGTATTTGAAGTGTGGAAAACAATCACTTCACTTCTCATCCAACCTGCAGAGAGTTTAATCTGGTGCCCTTTAATAAAGATAAGCAAGAATTTTATCTAATTATGGTATCCCTCCCAAGTCACTAGAGAATCACTCATTGAAGGTCAAGATTCAAGGATCAGAGCTTCAGGACACAGCTGTTGCTGACCTTGAATGCTGCAGGGAGTCAAGAGCATCACTGCTTCAAAGCACTTTGATTTGCAGCATCCTATCCCACATAGTATGAGTTTGTGCCGAGTGAAAACACGTGACCTGCTGAAGATCAATAGACGTAATAAGCAACATGAGGCACGGGTATGATGAGGACACACACAACTAAAAGTAAGAACAACATGGCTTGTTTTATCCTGTATCTGTATCAACAAATCTGATCACTCATCTCAAAGGAGAGTTAACGAAGGGTTACTGTTTGACACAATTTATGCTGTTTTAATTCATTTGCTATAAAACTTTTTGAGTAACAGCTTTTATGGAGGTTATCTCAGCATTAAATGGTCATAGCCTCATGAGACTGCTGGTATGCTGTCGTTATCTGATGGCAGAGTTGAAATTCTGCTCTCTGCTGTGAGTTCATACTATTTTTCAATGGTGTGGAAAATGACATTTCCAAGTTACAAAGCCAAGCCCCACACAGATCGGTGCTATTGTTGATTCCGTGCTTTCAGACACACAGAAAAAGGATCTGCTTTGTTAGGGTCGTGAAAAATCAGAGGCTTGTTTCTCTCTCAGCCTATTTTTTGTCATATACAAATAGCAGAAAGAGTTAATTATATGATTTTATTTTATTTTATTTCCTTGCCATTGTTGCTCACAGAATATTTATAAGCTTTTTGGGACTTCCTGTTATGACGGGAAAATGGTTTGGAAATTAGCTTGTTGAAAGAAATGCTTCTAGTTTGCTTTCCAAACTGTAATGACATGAGTGAATTCAAAAGTGCCCTGGCAAATCTGCAGCCTAGAACGGTATGTACACAACACATTTTTTCTATACAGTGCCAAGGAAGCTATTAACATATACATGTGTGCTGTGTTTCTCAGTGTAGTAACTCCTACTGATTTGTTTTTGATTTTCTCATTTTATTTTGCCTCTGATATACCTTTTGCAGCGACTTCCCCAGGGCTTAAGTCGCCACTGAATTTGATCACTGGATTTTTAGCTCAAGGGCTATAACTCTGCCTGTTTAGTCAGATGATGCTCTGTGGTGCTACTCAGTGTTATGCTTTGCCTTTCCTATAAAGCCCGTGAATCTTTCTGAGTCTTTATGCTAGTCTATTAGTTCTGAGCTCGGGTCCTGTCTCATGGACAATGAATGCTTCCTCATTCCCCTTTATTCCTCTCAGTCAATGTGTTAATTATTAGCTTGAACCAAAGAAAGTCTAACATAACATTTGACTGTTGTAGGAGGCTGCAGTGTATGTTAGGTCTCTGAACACACTCAGCCCTTTTTCAAACCTAAGTATCAATCATAGAACCATTAGGGATAGGGAGGGACCTCAAAAGATCATTCTGTCCAATCCTCCTGCCACAGCAGGATCACCCAGACCAAGTCACACAGGAACACATCCAGGTGGGTCTGGAACATCTCCAGAGAAGGAGACTCTACAACCCCTCTGGGCAGCCTGTTCCAATGGTCCGGTACCCTCACTGTGAAGAAGTGAATCAATGAACGAAATGAATGTAGAATCAATGAATGAAATAATTGCAAGCCCCTAAATATGTGATCAGTATTACTGATCTGATTAACTTTTTAAACAGAAGACAAAGCACGTTCAGGTTTGTGAAGTTTTGAATTATAAAAAAGTCATAGACATAGGTTTCTTTAGTAAAAAATAAAGAAAAAAATAAAGAAAACAAATTTGACCAATGATCCCATCAATGATGTGAATGGACAAAGCAGAGTGAACACAGGGGCATGATTTAACCCACTTCTTCAAAATCTACATGCAGGTCTTTAGTAACCAAAAATTGCTAGAAAAATTTCCATCAATCAAAGGTGAGCTGCCAAACAGGAAAAAAAGAGTCATTGTGAAGGAAATGAATTATTCAGAAGAATTAACCTTCACTTGAGGTAGAAAATGTACAAAACCGAATCACTTCAACAAATAAAAAAGGCATTTCATTTGAAAGTATTAACTGCAGCTGCCTTAGCTTTGCCATCAACATTTTTATGTATAAGGTTTTCTACAGGAAAATGGGTGATCCTTGAAATTCACCAAGCTTAGTGTCAAGATGCCGTAAAGAAAACATTTTCTATGCTGTTATCCAATTGGTAGTGCTATTTCTGCTGAAGTCAGGCTTTACTTTAGAGAGGGAAAGACGTGGGGATATATCTCATGTGCTTGATCCTCTCACTCGAATATTCCAGAGTTGCCACTGCCGTTGTCATTTGCTTTCAGAAGCACTGTTCTTTCACAGTAGCTTCTAATCCGTAATTTCTGTTCTGTGATGTTCTGTAACTTGGTGTGGGTGATCCTGCTGCGGCAGGGGAGTTGGATTGGATGATCTTTCGAGGTCCCTTCCAATCCCTAGTGATTCTATGATTCTATGATTCCTTGGGCAGTGTAGGCTCAATGGGATACTTGCCACTCTGGAGCAGTAGTGCATTTTAAGTTTCAGATGTCTGTATTTTCTATATTAGTAATTTTGCATGTACGAGGGAAGTTATATTGCTTCTGGGCAAGAACAACCCCAGGGACCAGGATCAGGTGGGGATTGACCTGTTGGAGAGCAGTGGAGGAGAAAGGGACCTGGGGGTCCTAGTGGACAGCAGGATGACTCTGAGCCAGAAATGTGCTCTTGTCGCCAACAGCATCAGAAGGGGGTGGTTAGCAGATAGAAAGAGGCTCTTCTCCTCCTCTACTCTGCACTAGTGAGACCATATTTGGAGTACTGTGTCCAGTTCTGGACCCCTCAGTTCAAGAAGGACAAAGAGCTGCTGGAGGGTGTCCAGTGTAAAGCAACAAAGATGATGAAGGAGGTAGAACAGCTCCCTGATGAGGAAAGGCTGAGGGAGCTGGGTCTCTTGATCTTGGAGAAGTGGAGGCTGAGGGTTACATCCTTCATGTCTATAAATGTGTGAGGAGTGGGTGTCAGGAGGATGGAGCCAGGCTCTTCTCAAGGTCATCAGGTGATAGGAGAAAGGGCAGTGGGTGCCAGCTGGAACAGAAGAGGTTCCATATCAATATCAGCAGGAACTTCTTCCCAGTGAGGGTAACATTGGAACAGGCTGCCCAGAGGGGTGTGGAGTCTCTTTCTCTGGAGACATTCCAGACCCACCTGGCTGTGTTCCTGTGCAACTTGCTCTAGGTGATCCTGCTGTGGCAGGGGGATTGGACTGGATGATCTTTCGAGGTCCCTTCCAATCCCTAATGATTCTATGATTTTATATATGTTAGGCTACAGGCTGGCAACCCCCTAACGTTCAGTCCAAGGAGGGAGGAGTAGGCCTTGAGGCTATGCTCTGATGTTTATATCAATGTGATGCTGAAACATAAAGAGAGCAAAAGGCAAGAAATTTACCAACAAATAGCTGCTTTGAAAGCAGCTTGTTTTGAATCCTGATGTCATTCTGTTCTATTCAGCAAGCTGGCAACTTGGCATAAGGGGGTGTTGCCTGGTACATTTTGTTCCTGGTATTTGGACATGGAAGGAGGCAGTAACTTGTCTTTGTTTGACTATATCTACATCTCTACTGGCAGTTTCATCCATATTGCAAGCATTCAATACTAATTTAATTCCAAAACGTTGTCTCAAAAATTACTGGTATTTCAAATATCATTACTAAGTTAATCCAAGTAACAAGTAAATAGAGAAATAAACACAGCTTTTTATTTTAGTTCTTATTACACATACAGCTTTAACTACCTCTCTCCCATCTTCAAATTTCCAGTGGTTGTTCTGAACCTAAAATCTACATAAACACATTCAATTCCTGCAAGTACTATATTTTGTATGTTATAAATAACATTTTAAACATACTAAGATATTAACTTTTGAATTTGTTTAGGGTTTTTTTTACATTATTAGAGGAACATCTCTCTTTTTTTGTTTTTAATGGCTTGGGACTTTGTTTTGTGAAAATATTAAATTAACATGTTTCTAGAAAGCTGCTTTTCTTGAAATTAGGGTATTCAGCTATTAATATCTGCTGCCACTATGATATCTAATAGCATTCAAAGACATACAGAGTAAACAATAACTGCTGAATTCAGTGGGGATGCCATATGGAGGTAGCAACAGGAAAAATGTTGCTTCCTACAGAAACAACTTGCCTTTGACCTGTCTTGGCTCACCTGTGTAGACATGATGGCAAACAGAAGAACAGGCTTGTGGTTGTTCTGTGTTTCCTTTATGAAAATCTAGAACTGACCGGAAAGTTAGTCTTCCACCACACTGTTCATCTCTCAAGTTCAGTGCTATATTTAGTAGAACTGGGCTTCTGTGAGCCAGCCACATGTTCTGTCCCAAGGGAATCCAAATAATTCATATTTACTAATTGTTACTCTAACAGAACCAGTGTGTGAGTACTTTTAAATATGTTTACCAATACAGTCCTAAAGATACACTCTTATATCTAGAGCAACAAAGATGATGAAGGAAGCAGAAGACCTCCCTGATGAGGAAAGGCTGAGGGAGCTGGGTCTCTTGGGCTTGGAGGAGTCTGAGGGGTGACCTCATTCATGTTTATAAGTATGCAAGGGGTAGGTGACAGGATGGAGCCAGAATCTGCTCAGTTTCGCCTGGTGATAGGACAAGGGGCAATGGGTGCCAGCTAGAACAGAGGAGGTTCATATAAATATCTGCAGGAACTTCTTCCCAGTGAGGGTAGCAGAGCGCTGGAACAGGCTGCAGAAGGGGGATTGTGGAGCTTTCTTCTCTGGAGATGTTCCAGACCCACCTGGATGTGTTCCTGTGTTACTTGATCTAGGTGGTCCTGCTGTGGCAGGGGTATTATACCAGATGATCTTTTGGGGTCCCTTCTGATCCCTGTTTCTATGATTCTATGATTACCGTACTTTCTTGCTCAGCTTTTTTGCTTATGCTGACTGCTTTAGAATGAAAATCTGGGAATTCCACATTTTCTAGCTTCTAACTTCTCCACTTTCACATTGAGAGAGACCATTTAACTATATAATGTCTGTTGTAATAAAAAGAGACCTTATTTTTCACCCCCCCACACACATACTTTCTCTATAGATTTCTATTCCATTGCACTAAATCTGGCATGATTGTTTATAACAGCTGTTCCATTTCTCCTTTTTCCAAGTACTGCAAGCTATAAAGCTTCATTCTAGGTTCTTAATGCAGTCAATCATTTACCTAGTAAAATAAAGAAGAGTCATTAATCTTCCCCATATAAAACTTCATTCAGCTGGGTTTGACAACACAGCAGCTTTTCCCAAAGATATGTGAACAAGGGCCTGGAATACCAGAAGCTCTATATATTTAAGTAGCTCACAGTAGATCTTACATAGGAAAAGGATTACAATAGTAGAAGCAAAAGCAAGAAGTGTTGCCTCTGGCCACCTCTGGGGCATTCAAAGTAATGTAAATCTAGCAGACCAGCACGATGAAGCATATGTTGCAACATAGGCTGCTCATACCAGTGCATAGGACATGAAGAGATTAAATGTCTTCTAAATGCTTAATTTTAATCAGAAGGTAATTATTCTGAAGGCATAGAAGTATATCCAATGTATTTTTTTAACAGTTTAATGAATAGACATAGAAAATACTTAATGAGACTTTCATACCTTAAAACCCACTCAACTTAGTTTTCTCTTATAATACAAAAGTTACAGAAAAATCTTAAGCTATTAGGTTCTCTTGATCTCGGAGAAGAGGAGGCTGAGGGGTGACCTCATAAATGTCTATAAAGATGTGAGGGATGGGTGTCAGGAGGATGGAGTCAGGCTCTTCTCAAGGTCATCTGGTGATAGGACAAGGGGCAATGGGTGCAAGCTAGAACAGAGGAGGTTCATATAAATATCAGCAGGACCTTCTTCCCAGTGCATTGGAGCATTGGAACAGGCTGCTAAGGGGGGTTGTGAAGTCTCCTTCTCTGGAGACGTTCATGACCCTCCTGGGTGTGTTCCTGTGTGACTTGGTCCAGGTGATCCTGCTGTGGCAGGGGGATTGGACTAGATGATCTTTTGAGGTCCCTTCTGATCCCCAATGGTTCTATGATTCTATTACAGAAAATCCTTTTATTCCAATGTCTCACAATTGACTGAAGCTGAATACTGAAGATACCCAGTTGAATATTTGATATATATGCAGAATCTTTGCAAAAGAAAACATATGTAATTGCAAATATATATGTCCAAAAAGAATAACCTCAGCTGAATGAAATGGATGTGCAGGCTTTTTTAATAGGAAAACACTTTTAAACTGAAAAATGGCTTCAGTAAATGCATTTTAATGAGCTCGTGATTCTCTGAAAAGGAAAACCAGTAGAAAACCAATTTTTGTTCCCCAGTAATAAATGACCCACAGTGACCTCAGTGCTAGAGTAAATTGCACAGCTCTGTGCAATTCTTTTTCTTATTTCCTTCTGTGTTTTACATAAACTATAGAAATCGCATGGCATTATAAAACAAATTCATTAAGTCAAGAACTAGCTTTATGAATGAGAAAACAGTCTTTTCCTTGTAAAGCTTAATACCGACATAGACATTTCCTTCAGCAATTTGTCTGGCATGTATCTATGAGACCCTGGGTAACTTACCAAGGGTCTATTGTTCTGACTTATAGCTATGATATTACATACAAAGATTGCAAATTCTGCTGAAAGAGGGAAACCTTCTGTATTCCTTCCATGTATTAGGAAACCAGATTTATGAGCTCTCTAGGGGCTCTGCACAGTTGTTCTGGACATCCAGTTCTAATCCATTAATTCCTGATAGGTGATAAAAATGTACTAATTTGGGAGTTTTTTGGAAAAGCAATTTCTGTACCTCCAAACAGACTCTAGCTGTTAGACCAACGCTGGTCTTCTCAACAGGATACTGTTTAGAAACAGTAATTATCATTACAAATCTATGCTTCACTTCTTTTAGGGAAGAAGGGTCTTGATACTTTAAGTTTTCGTAATGGTTGATGTCTTTTTGCATCTGAAATACCAGCATAATCAAGACTAAGTTTCTGTGACAGCCTTCACCCTTAATTTTATTTATGCTTCTTTGTGTCTGATCTGAGTTGGTTTTCTGAAGGGGGCTGCCTCATTCAGACAATCTGAAACTGAACTCAAGGACACAAAATCTTTATTCCATAATAGTGCTGTCAGTAAATTCTTTTCCGATCCTTTCACTCTTGTCTCGGTTGCTTAGGGGTTTTGTACATTTCTAATTGACTTTACTTCTAGACCTCCTCAAAATACACTGTCACATTTTAAGGCACATGTAAATTGCATATTTCCAGTATATCTCATCTGCGAGTTCACTTAACTTCCTTTCACACCTGTGCTATCGCTAATTGCTAGTTTACCTCCCTGGCTATAAACATTTATAGTCTACAATTACTCTGTGCACTAATTATCTTGAATAGTTGGTTTGGGGCAAGGGAAGAAGCCAGTGGGAAAATACATATCCTTATTTTCTAGCACTACAAATGTACAATCCTCTTGTACGTTAAGACAGGATATCCATCCTTGTTTTCTGAAATGATCATAGTCTGGTTTTCTGGGTTGTTTTAAAAGCTAGCCCAACTGGAGAGGTAGATGAAAAACATAATGTTTGCAATTTCCATTGCGTATGACAGTGAAAGCATTCTTGAAATCTGTCAAAAATACTTGATTGCTATCCACAAACTAAAAATAAAGGTTTTAATCCTTGACTGAACTAATTGGAGAACAGTTTTCAGCTATGAAGGTTAATTAGGTTATGAGGAGTTTTCAAAACTAGCTTAATCGGCAGTTGGAAAATATGAACACCTTTCAGTAAATGCAATCAGCACGAAGGCTGAGATGTGGATCTAGAGGTTGACTCAGTTTGCAGAAGGTATTTAAGCTTTTACAATGAAAAATCTTGGACTCGTTTATCACAAAACTGTAAAATCATTGAATTTTGGTTCATTCTGCCACTCGGACACTTCAGTTGCCCTGGAGAGTTGCAACTCCTGTACAGACTGCCTAAATGATGTCATAGAATCATGGAGTCATTAGGGATGGGAAGGGACCTCAAAAGATCATCCAGTTCAATCCCCCTGCCACAGCAGGATTATTTAGACCAAATCACACAGGAGGGTCTGGAACATCTCCAGAGAAGGAGACTCCACAACCTCCCTGGGCAGCCTGTTCTGTGAAGAAGTTCCTGCTGATATTTGAGTGGAACCTGCCATGTTGCAGCTTGCACCCATTGCTCTTTGTCATCTCGTTAATATGCCTGTTGCAGAACCAGAATATACCGGCCTGAATCCTCTAGCATATGCTCCACACTGTAAGGATCAAATATGCATCTTCCTTACAACTTTTTGAGATTGCTGATTTGTGTTAATAAGCTATCACATAAATCAAGCTGACTGTGATGAGTATTAAGAAATGTAATGCTAAAGGAACCTTACTTTGACAAGAGTCTTCAGTTTTTCTTTTACTGTGTTTTTGCTCCTTTTTTCCTCTTTGCTTTCTTCCCCAAGTACTAACAGAATGCAAGATCTATGTAACAGACTTGGCAATTTCTAATCAAGGAAAAGATTATATATTTGCTAATTAAAGGTAATGAAAACTGAGGCAGCAGCTCTATATATTCCACAGGAATTCCTATTAATTGGAAATGATAGTTATGTATATTCAAGGAGGAAAGATTAATCTCCATGTCATCCTCTGTTCCATAGTCCTCCTAAGATTTATATGTATTGTATTTAGTATTATTTAATAATATTTTCAGGGTACTTTAAGGCTTTATAAGGGGAGACCATATAGGTAACATATACATCTTAATAAACAGAGGAGCCCTACAAACACCTTACCAGTACCTAAACGCTGGAGAAGGATCTTTCATGAGGGTGAGTAGTGATAGGACAAGGGAGAACAGCTGTAAGTAGAAAGAAGGCAAATTAAGATGATATAAAGAAGTCTTTCCCAGTGAGGTTGGTAGGCACTGGAACATGTTGCTCAGAGAGGCTGTGTATGCCTGTTAAGTGTTCATGGTCAGATTGGATGGTGCTTTGAAGAAGCTGTTCTAGTGAGAGCTGTCTCTTGCCCATGGCATGGGGTTTGGAACTAGATGACCTTTATGTACCCTTACTACCTAAATAATTCTGAGAGTCTATATCTCTACTCAGTCCCCCTCCGTGGACTCATGCACCCTTTCTGGCATACAATGCTGTATGACACCCTGTTGTGGGCATTACATTGAAATTCTGAATCATGATTCTGAATCATCTGCATCTGGTTCAGCCTACCTGACCTTCCACAAGGTCATTTCATTCCTCTGTTGTAATAGTTTATAACTTCATTACTATGAAGATTTGCATGTTTTCATCTATTCGTAGTTCACAATGGGCTTGCTAATTCATCTCTTTAATAATGCAACTGCATTTTTTGTTGTATTTTGAATCAATTCACACTGAGTGTTTTATCCTGGATGACTTTGTCTATAACTGATTTTCTCCCTTATTCTTTGGTTAAACTAATAGCACCTGAATTAGTTCTTTGACATTTCCTTGTGTTTGTTGGGTATGAAATGTACCTGCTAGGCATTTCAGAACAGATCTGTGGGAACTTTCAGAAGAGTCTGGGGGTCAGATAAGGTTATCATTTCAAAATTAAATTTCCTCATACTCATTCCCCTTATTTTCTTTCTTCCTCTACACACACAGTATGAATGTATCTCCTGGACAGCCTACAATCTTGGTAACCTTATTCTTGCTATTAAGAGCAATCATTTCATTAGTTTGTTAGAATAGTTTGTCACGGAATTCCTTGTACGTGAAGCTTATCCTCTTTGACGGGACTTAATCAGTATTTTCTCTGTGGGTATAATGAAATATTATAAATCCTTCTGCAGACAGAGGGCACATAGTGAATTAGTGTGATACCCACCAAAAATTAGTTCATGCATGTTTGGAAAAACAGGAGTTCACTTATTAATTTTAGTTATTAAAATACAAATCTACAATTACTGGAAGAAGAAACAATCATAAATCAGATTCAAATGCTCTGCAAAATAAGAAACCATTTAATATTCTCTTTTTATATTTCTGTAGCTTTCACCTCTCACAAAAATATTTTTCGCCATCCTTCAAACTTGGCAGAATTTTTTTTCAGGACAAAGAATCTCTGTTTGGCTAGATTTCTTTATTAGAGGAAGGTTTTCAGATCGGTTCACATCATAAAACAAATATGACTGGTAGTTCCACTTCAGTAGGCATCAACACTGGCACAAATATTTGCATTTTCCTTGACTAGCCAAATCAGCCACTAAGGAATTAAAATATCTAAATCTGTAGTCTACTGAAATCTTTCATTATCAGAGAAAATGAACAATCTGTAACTCCCTACTCAGGGACAGGATTGTATTGCAAACAATTGCAAAAAAACCACACAAATCAAGTGTTTCCTTTGCTTTATATTGTCTTGAATTTGTTGATGGATGAAAAATTGGAGCAGATGTTTAAGGACTCTTTCCATAGTATGCTAGAGGTCTCATTCCGCAGGTACAAGGATTCAGGCAAGGAAGGCAAGAGACCGGCATGGCTGAATTGAGACTTGCTGGTCTAAATGAAGGAGGAGCTGCACAGGAAGAGGTAGCAGAGACGGGTATTCTTGGAAGAGTTTAGGGATACTGCCCAGTTGTGGTCAGGAAGGCCAAAGCACATCTGGAGTTGAACTTCACAAAGGGTATAAAGAATAATGAGAGAGCCTTCTACAGGTACATCAGCCAGAAAAGGAAGGTTAAAGAAAGTGTTACTCTCTGATGAGCAGGGAAGTCAAGCTACTAACAATAGGCAAGCAGAAAGCCAAGATACTCAATAGCTATTTTGCCTCAGTTTTTGTTGATACCCTCTTCTTACTCACGCATCCTGAGTTGATGGACTGCAAGACAGGCACCAAGGAGCAAAGTCCCTCCGATTGTGAGGGAAGATCAGATTTGTGCCCACCTTACGAACTTGACCTTTCATAAGTCTATGGGACCTGACAGAATGGATCCCAGAGTCCTAAGGCAGTTGGTTGATTTAGCTACCAACTGTGTTGGTTTTAGCCAAGAAAGGTGGATCTACAGTGGGGCATGGAGATGATAACTGGCTCCTGTAAGAAGCATTGTGAAAGCCCACTCTAGCTTATGTGAGCTAATCAGCCCCTCTGCAACAGCCTATTTAAGAGAGGCAACCTGTTGAATATCTCCCAGTTGTTCCAGTTTCTGTTGTTTCCTAGGTTGGAGTGCTCCCCTGTATCTGGAGATCTCTGACTTCGTCGAGGAGGAAGGCATGTTTGAGCAACTATTGCCCTTTGAATTGTGGCAAGAAGAGGAGATGGCCTTTGGAGGCCTTGGAAATCGGTGGTGGAGCAATGTGCCTGTGAAACATTGGAAGAGATCACTTGTAACCAGAGGCTGGCTATTAAAGAGACTGTGGCTTTGAGGAAAGGAGATGGGATGTAACATTAAGATGCTGACATGACCCACAGCTGGCAGAAGACCCTCACATTAACCAGAGCAAGTTAATGAAGAACTTGTCTTCTGTTGGGGATGCCATGTTTCTAGAGGACGAAGGACTGAGGTACTAGAGCTGGGTTCAGGAAGATGTGTACAAGAACTGTGCATCTATTTTTGTGTCATAGTGCAAGGAGGAAATTTTTTACAATGAGAGTGATGTGACTGTGGAACAAGATACCCAGAGAGATTGTGGGTGTCCTATCACTGGAATTTTTCAAGCTCAGGTTGGATGGGGCTTTAAGTAACCTGATACAGTGAGAGTTGTTCCTCTTCATGTTAGGGCTGGTTGGACTAGATCATCCTAGAATCATCAAATCATGTAATAGTTTGGGTTGGATAGGTTATTTCTATCCCAAAAGATTCTATGTTAATGCAAACATTGTTAATACATTTTCTAAACAAGGTTGAATAGAAGAGATCATTTATAAATGAATAGAAT
>VZRI01004675.1:546642-571379 GCA_013397515.1 Upupa epops
ATAAAGAATAATGAGAGAGCCTTCTACAGGTACATCAGCCAGAAAAGGAAGGTTAAAGAAAGTGTTACTCTCTGATGAGCAGGGAAGTCAAGCTACTAACAATAGGCAAGCAGAAAGCCAAGATACTCAGTAGCTATTTTGCCTCAGTTTTTGCCTATTTAAGAGAGGCAACCTGTTGAATATCTCCCAGTTGTTCCAGTTTCTGTTGTTTCCTAGGTTGGAGTGCTCCCCTGTATCTGGAGATCTCTGACTTCGTCGAGGAGGAAGGCATGTTTGAGCAACTATTGCCCTTTGAATTGTGGCAAGAAGAGGAGATGGCCTTTGGAGGCCTTGGAAATCGGTGGTGGAGCAATGTGCCTGTGAAACATTGGAAGAGATCACTTGTAACCAGAGGCTGGCTATTAAAGAGACTGTGGCTTTGAGGAAAGGAGATGGGGTGTAACATTAAGATGCTGAGATGACTCACAGCTGGCAGAAGACCCTCACATTAACCAGAGCAAGTTAATGAAGAACTTGTCTTCTGTTGGGGATGCCATGTTTCTAGAGGACGAAGGACTGAGGTACTAGAGCTGGGTTCAGGAAGATGTGTACAAGAACTGTGCATCTATTTTTGTGTCATAGTGCAAGGAGGAAATTTTTTACAATGAGAGTGATGTGACTGTGGAACAAGATACCCAGAGAGATTGTGGGTGTCCTATCACTGGAATTTTTCAAGCTCAGGTTGGATGGGGCTTTAAGTAACCTGATACAGTGAGAGTTGTTCCTCTTCATGTTAGGGCTGGTTGGACTAGATCATCCTAGAATCATCAAATCATGTAATAGTTTGGGTTGGATAGGTTATTTCTATCCCAAAAGATTCTATGTTAATGCAAACATTGTTAATACATTTTCTAAACAAGGTTGAATAGAAGAGATCATTTATAAATGAATAGAATGGTTTAGGTTGGAAAGAATATTTAAAAATAATCTCTAAGTGTCCTTTCCAACCCAAAACATTATATGATGCAATGATTTTGTGATTAGGAAATCCCGGAGGAAATGTGTAACTGAGAATCTGCATATTGAGCAGCACCATGCAACTGTTGTTTTATTTAGGTCCATCTGTAATAGAAACATAAAGTTTTGAGACAAAAATGGAGCAACAGGCTTTTTTTAGGAAATCATAATTTGTACTAACCCAAAGAACATTTAGTATCATCTAGAACGGTGCCAATACCCGTTAGTAGCTACTGATATTTCTTATGGTTAATTTATGGAATTCATGTTTAAAATCTTCCCTCCAGAGGCTAACAAACCCAGATAAAAATAGTGCTGGATTTCACCAACACTCTGCTTGCATCTCTGCAAGAGCACTGATAAGGTAAAACTCATACCAGATTTTGGTCTCGCTTGATACTATACTTATTGTGGTCATAGAATTATAGAATCATAGAATCATTAGGGATTGGAATGGGATCCCCTTAGTTTGTTTTCGTTCTCTGGTTTGCTGGTAATATTTACAATACAGATTACAGATGGCAATATTTATGAGAAAAATTGTGTATGTACATGTAATATATGCACTACTCTTTAAATGCTTTAAAGTCCCTTATTCTTCCTAATACATCCCAAATGTTGTACTTTCCAAATTATCACTGTGGTTGCTTACCATAAGCTAATGAATCACTGAATATAGTCAGTTGGGCTCAATATGCATCAAAGAAATTCAGAAAGCTTGTCTATTTCCTATGCTACCTACCCTTCACAAACTGGATGAGTCAACTATTGCCTTGAATAGATGACACATCTGCTGTTTAAAGCCATCAGTTGTGGCAATGTTGAAAAGTTGTCACAAGATATGTTTTAAGCTTAAGACACAAAGACAGTGAGGGTGACAGGGTGATGTAGGGGGCTGCCTGGGGGGACGGTTGTGGAGACTCTTTTTCAGGAGACCTTTGAAACCCATCGGGACTTGGTCTGGGTGATCCTGCCGTGGCAGGGGGATTGGACTAGATGATCTTTCCAGGTCCCTTCCAATCCCTGGGGAATCTGTGATTCTATGAAAAGAGAGAATGCTGATCATTCTCAATTATAGAAGTGCTCAGAAAAATAGACAATAACTGTTATTATTTAAGAAACCCAACCACTGATAATTCCAGCCATGAAAGCTCATCCCAGTTTGTAAGTCATATGAAGATTACACCTATATAAACATATCAGGCAGCTTTCATTCATTATTAAACAGTGGTTTTGAGTTCTCGTTTTGTGTTCCAGAATGGCTGCAACTGTTTATGCCTAAAATTTACACTGGTGCTGGGTATAATTGGTGCATCAATAGGAAAAGAAAGCAGGTAGCTGAGCAATTATTAAACCAAGGCTAAAAATGCAAATAAACTGTGTTGTGAGGGAACAAAACAACACAGGACATATAAACCTGTGGCAGAAGGCAAAGAGCTCTGTTGTTATTGTATCACTGCTGTTATTTCTTTCACTGCTCTTTTGCTCACATCATTCCCCCTGAGTCCCCAAGCCTTCATGGTTCATTTTCTGTTGATTTTCAATACTACTTCTAGGAATTGGAAAGATGAAGAAACATTCAGAAGTAAGCAGCAAGCAGTCAGAAGCAAGCAAACTCTTTATGAGGTAAGTAACTTGAAAAGATTTATGGCAACGTGCTTTATGTTTGACTAGAATTCTTCACTCAGCTCTGCCCTGAGTTCCATTTCATATAGTTTACAAAGATTGCAGTTTATCTGCTAATATCGATAGACTTTTTATTGAATTTTCTCAGACTTCTATCGTTTAGTAGTACTGAGGTTCCCACAATGGATATCCTGTGGTTATTTAGGTTCTCTGCAAACATGCAGTTTTAGCTGTTAAAGTGTTCTTCCAAGCACCCTTAAAGTTCTAAATAAACATTCACAGTTATGGTTTTCTTCCCTTTTTTCAGATCTAAATCTCAAGGGGACTGCTCTTCACATAAGCACAATAATAAGAGAATTGTAATGCTAATGCTTCTGCAAATAATGAGTAAGAATAAACCTCTGTAGCTTTCTAAACACCGTTTCTAACAGCAAGTCAATAACACCTTCATTTTGATTTTATTTTGAACAACAGGACATTCATTTAACAGCAACAATTTAGAGCAGAAGCTTTACCATAGGTAATGTTTGGAGATGTCACGTATACATATGGACAAGCACATATATGAAGATATATATCTATTTATATATATCTGTGTATATGTATATACATGTATATATATGTATATATATATATAAAACTAGGTAGATGCAGATATAAGTTGCATATGTTATATAGAAGGTTTTAAAAATATATCTTTTTAGTCAGTTAAAATGCACCTGCCAGTGAGATCAAAGTACAGTGACATAGAAGCATTAATTTAGCCCAGTGAAAGTTTGTTAATAATGACATACTGTAATTTCAAGTGTAATTAGCTCAGAAAAGACTATTTAAAGTATCTTTAGTAGTGAAAATGCAGTGGTGTGGCATACTGCAGTGGATTTTTAATAGTGGCAATGATATATGAGAAAGCATAACAGAATCAAATAAGGGGAACAATTTGAGAGTAAGTTTTATAGTTAAGTTTAGAGTTTAGTTAAGCAAGAAAGTAAGGAAACCAGTACAGTGCAATCCATGTCAGCTCTTTTGTCTTTTTTAGATATCTTATGATATCTTCATCAGAACTTCACCTAGAATTAATTTAAATGAATTAGTTGTCTTATTCCAAAAGTCATGGGAAGCATGCTGAAACTGTTCTGGTGTACATGGTCATGGGATCAGAATGGAGGAATGTGGTGGAAGACATAATGTTTAAGACAGACCCTGACTCAGGAAAAAAATAAACATTAATGAAAAAAGACTCGTGGCTATCCTATGAATTCCTTACCAATGAGCAGTCCCTCAAATTCATGCCTCTGCTTTAGAGACAAAGATGTCACGCTGGACAGTGTCAAATGCCTTTATCCACCAATGCTGTAACCCCATCATAGAAGGCCATCAAACCTGTCTGCCCCTAGTGAAGCCATGTGGTCTGTCTACTGTCACTTCCATGTGCTTTAGCATACTTTCCAGGAGTATCTGCTCCATGATCTTGCCGGGCACAGAGGTGAGACTGAGTGGCATTTGTCCCCCAGGTCATATTTTTTGCCTTTTTTAAAAATGTTCCCCCCTTTCTGCTTACTGGGAACTTCACCAAAGTACTATGGTTTCTCAAATATAATGGTTAATGCTCTAGAGAGTTCATACACAGCTCCCTCAGGGACCACGGATATGTCTTGTCAGGTCATATAACAACCTTAAGTTTCTTTATATAGTCATGAACTTGATCTGCCCCTACTGCGAATGGCTTTTCGCTCTCCCAGTTACAGCTTTTGCCAGTAAGTAGATGTTAGTGTTAAGAGTCAATCTTATTTTTTCACATGAGAGCACTTGTCTTCTTGTTTCCTTAAAACATCTTGTAAAGAATTTTTGAGAAGTCATACTCTTGATGCAGAAACATTCCTTGTGTCATCCTTCCAGATATTTTGCACTGAGTCATTTATGCTAACTCAATTTTTAATTAATAAGACCTGAAGATACAATTTATAGTTGATGCGTGATCTACACAGAAGAAATGATTCACAACTCTCCGTAAGAAGTGAACATTTTGGTAGGCAAACACAAAACTCAGTGCCACTAGTAGCATCTTGGTCAAATGAGCTCTAATGTCCAAAGGAAACAGAGAGTATGCCAGGGACAAATCTTTCAAGCAACAGCTGTTGGATGAAAGAATTCACTGTAACTACCACTAGTAGTTGGGAGAGACAAACACTATGATATTCTACTGCCAAATGGTATGTTTTGCGGAGTAATGTGAAATCTGTGGAGTTAATTAGTTTGAGTTTGTTTTTTTTTTAAAAAAAACCTCAAGAGGTTGTTTCCAATTATTTAATGTAGATTATGTTTTGCTCCAGATAGAAGACGTAATGCTTTTCTCACTAATATGTGTTTTCTTGGAGGAGAAATGTTATTTATCACATGTAAAGTGATAGAATATATACTTACGCTGGTTTAGAATTAATCGAGCTGAAGGGTTAGGTTTCCGAACCCTTTTAATGTTGTTTATCTGGTATCAACTTCTCAAAAGCATATAGTATTTTGTAAATTTTCTCTGTGATGGTTTGAATTTAATTGTGTGTGTATTCAAAAGGTAATTATATGCAGCTCTCTGATTAAATGTTCATTCACATAATTATTAAAAGACTATTATGATGACAGTAGTAGCATGTCAGGTTCAGAACTGAATGATTATCACCTGCTGATTGTAGAAGTGAATGTCTGCAGTGAGAGTAATTTTAGAGCAGCACTTATTATCAGCTAATACTGATGATGTATTACAGTGATTACTTTATTTTGTCAGATACTTATTTGAACAGAAAAATTATTTTCAGTGTTCATTTACCTGTTGATAGACTTCTATGTAGAAGATGAAAAAAATTAGAGCATATATGCAGTTTAAAGTAGTATGTCTCCCTAAAATCATGGTTAAAGAAAGTACCCATAAAGACAGCCCAGGAGCATTGAGGATCTTTTTAAAGAATGTTCTTTTTGTTAAATGTTGAAAAGAGAGAGGAGAACAGTGTAGGAGAAAGGGACCTGGGGGTCTTATTGGACAGCAGGATGACTCTGAGCCAGCAATGTGCTCTTGGGGCCAAGGAGGCCAACAGCATCCCGGGGAGGGAATCAGAAGGGGGTGTTTAGCAGATTGAGAGAGGTTCTTCTCCCCCTCTACTCTGCACGAGTGAGACCACATCTGGAGTACTGTGTCCAGTTCTGGGCCCCTCAGTTCAAGAAGGACAAAGAGCTGCTGGAGGGTGTCCAGCGTAGAGCAACAATGATGATGAAGGAAATAGAGCAGCTCTCTGATGAGGAAAGGATGAGGGAGCTGGGTCTCTTTAGCCTGGAGAACAGTAGGCTGAGGGGTGACCTCATTCAGGTCTAGAAATATGTGAGGCGTGAGTGACAAGAGGATAGAGCCAAGCTCTTCTCAAGGTCATCTGGTGATAGGACAAGGGGCAATGGGTTCAAGCTGGAACAGAGGAGGTTCCATATCAATACCACCAGCAACTTCACAGCGAGGGTACTGGAGCACTGGAACAGGCTGCCCAGGGGAGTTGTGGAGTCTCCTTCTCTGGAGATGTTCAAGACTCACCTGGATGTGTTTCTGTGCAACTTGGTCTGGGTGATGCTGCTGTGGCAGGGGGATTGGACTAGATGATCTTTTGAGGACCCTTCTGATCCCTAATGATACTATGAAGAACGCGTTAAAAAGAAGAAAAGGGTTCAGGAACAGCTTCCAAACCAATGAAGTGTGCTTTGGGATTTACATTAATGATGTCTGAATTAATGTCTAAAACTCTTCTAAGGAGATAGAATGTACTGCCATTTGTGTTTTTCTTTCCTGAACAACAAAAAGTTATTCAACAACCCTATAAATCATTGCACTGTTAGCATCCTCAGATTACCAGAACACAGAAAGACTGATCAATGACTGGTCAATAGAAAGGTGCCCTTTGCTGGAAGTCATAGAAATATTCCCTTTGTGAATGTTAGAATCTCATCTGTTGAAACTACTTAATTATTACAGATAATTGGAAATTGGCATTTACTGAAATGATATAAAGCAGAAACTGAACTCACAGTTTGTGTAGGTGTCTTCTATTTTACTGCTTCTCTGGAAGCATAAAGGGATAGTTTTAAGATGCTTCACAACGGAGCATCATAAAATGCTACTGTCTGGCTCTTAATTCTTGTATACCTTCTTACATTAGACATATTTATACAGCAGTCAATTGATTTGTACCAGACTTGTATAACTGACATAAAATCTGTCAAGAAGGAATGCTCTGTTTCACTCAGTTTTGTCTGGTTTTATGTGTGAACAGAGTAACTTCTTTTGTAGATACTGTTCTATGGCCTTTTCACAAATTTAGGAGCATTCTTTAGTTTCATTATTCCTATAAGCAGTCTGCACGGCCCTGAATAGCTAAATATTAGTCTATGGAAGATAATTTTCCACAGTTCTCCAGCTGGTGATGTATTTGGCTTGAGTGAAATATGGATAATGTCAAGGAAGAAGAATGAAGAAGTCCTAGTACCTTCATCCAGTGTAAGCTCATCTTTTCCCTCAATTAAGTGTGTAATTATAAAAGTTTATCTCTACAGTCGTGTGGTTTAGCAACTACTGAACTAATTATGAGCTTGAAATGACTTGCTGAGTAGCTTGATGAAACAGGTGTAATTCTTTCCATTCAACAAAGCAGCTGGGGGAAAAGTAGGTAGCGGTTAGCAATCACACACAAGACAGACAATATTGTGAAAAAACTGCTTCTGAGATGACCTATGCAGATGAGTTTGATTTTCTGAAAAGAACTGGGGCACGATGTCTGTAACGTAGATAATACTGCACTACTCAGAGAAATAAAGGTGATTTTGTGCATTTATTTTGATGTTCTAGTGCTTTGGCACTGTTTATCCTGTGAGATTTAAAAACCCTGCAGTTAAGACAATAATACCATGACATGAAGTCAACTATCACATCAGCTCTGAAGGTTGAATGCACCTCACTTTCCTTCTGCACAGCTTTGCTCAGACCGGAACAAATGGCTCAGTAAGAAGCCATCTTTTCTAACACATCATTTCTATTATATCATGTCATTTTTAGATAGTGAACTCCCAAAAATACTTAATGAAAGCATGTGACAGAACAGTTGATTCCTTTTGTTTAAAAAACATTCTGGCAGTAAGTCTGAACATATTGACTCTCATGTAACAGTAGGCTCTTTGAACACATGCATCCGCAGCTGCTGATCAAACTTCATTAAGGCAGCCTTTCTGGTTTATCCTGTAGTGATGATGAACATTCACAGACACTAAGTCAATATTATTAAGACAATTAGGAGATAAAGAACTGTGCTTTTACTACTCAGGCAGCACACAGTTATTATCCATACTTGCAAGACTGAGGACAGAAATGAGCCTGTGACTGGCAAAAGTTCTCTGACGTGGGAAAGGCAGCCAAACCAGTTCCCTGTCTATAACTACCAGTGCAACCAGGAAAAGCGAAGGGTAATACTGGTGGCTAACTCTCTTCTGAGAGTCACTGACTCACCTGTTTGATCCCCTGTCTAGAGAGGTGTGCTGCTTGCCAGGGACCTGCATCAGGGATGTTGCAGAGAGGTTACCACACCTTGTATGCCCCACTGATTACAATCTGTTGCTGCTGCTCCATGTGGGCAGCACTGACAGAGCAGTGAATAACCCAAACAACATCAAGAGGGATTGCAAGGCCCTGGGAGCAGCAGTGAAGGACTCAGGAGCACAGGTTATCTTCTCATCAATACTCCCAGTTAAAGGAAAGAGGTTTGAAAAGGCAGATCAAATAGGGAAATCAGTAAGTGGTTGAGGGAGCGGTGCCATGGACGGGGCTTTGGCTGTTTAAATGATAGGAATGAATGTGAAAAACCTGGTCTTCTAGGGGCTGATGGGGTACTGCTATCTCAACATGAGCCGGCAATGTTCACCTGCAGCCCAGAAAGCCAACTGCATCCTGGGCTGCATCAAGAGAAGTGTGACCAGTAGGTTGACGGAGGTGATCCTCCCCCTCTATTCTGCTCTCATGAGACCCCTTCTGCAGTACTGCACCCAGTTCAGAAGCCTCCAATGCAGGAAGGAGATTGAGCTGTTAGAACATGTCCAGAGGAGGGCCACAAGGATGAGTGGAGGGCTGGAGCACCTCTCCTAAGGGGACAGGCTGAGACAGTTGGAGCTGTTCAGCCTGGAGAAGAGGACNCTAATGGCAGGGGGTTGGAACTAGATGATCTTGAAGGTCCCTTCCAACATCAACCATTCTATGATTCTATGATTAGCAGTTGTGACAGTAAAAAGCAATTGCACTTGAAGTCAGTATTCTGTAAAAACTAGAATTTTCAGAACACTGCTAAAAGGCAAGAACACCTTTAAAGCATTAATATTTCTTACCAGTGTATTTCGTTGTCCATAATCTTTTAACATCATTCCATAGATGAAATCAAATATCTATCTGGAGACCTGTGGTCTGCTTTTGGGTGGATTCCACAGCCATGTTGTCACTCAGGCCAGGGGGTTTGCTGGAGCTCATTAATCACAGAATCATAGAATCATAGAATCATTAGGGATCGAAGGGACCTCAAAAGATCATCCAGTCCAATCCCCCTGCCACAGCAGGATCACCTAGACCAAGTCACACAGGGACACATCCAGGTGGGTCTGAAATGTCTCCAGAGAAGGAGACTCCACAACCCCCCTGGGCAGCCTGGTCCAGTGCTCTGGTACCCTCCCTGGGAAGAAGTAAAATAAATTCATTGTCTAAGGGATTGTTTGTTATCAGACACTGTGAGTTCTTTGGAAGTTTCCTTCCCAAGTAAACAGTAACATTTTCACATCACAGGGAGATGTGAACTATACACATGATAAAATTTTCAGCTCCTTTACTTACTTACAGTCAAATAATGAATGATTTGTTTAGTTAAAAAAGCAAAGAACAGGGTGGTCCTTTCCTCTGTTATTGTTTCTTTAAGCTATTTTTGAAATAAAGAAATAAAAAAAAAATAATTGAGTGGGTTGACCATTTATGTTTCTTTCCAGTTTGGGTGCTTCATTTGTTTGTGAAAGAGATTCTCTGATAAAACTACTTTGATTATTTCTTAAAAGGTGGAAATGCTGGGTAAGAAAATGATAATGACTTTTGCAAGACTGGGTAGTAAATAAGAAAGTAGACATATATTACAATATGTAATCTTGGTACATTTAGGCCAAATGTGTCTCAGCATAAGATTATCTGGAAATAAGTTAACACCTTGTAAATAATATAATGATCTGGAAATGCCGATGGAATTATTGTACTCATGGTATGGGACTAAGTCTACCTTAATACACTCTACACGCTCTGTGTTATATTGGAATTGTGTGAGAATGTAAAGATTCTCTATAAATGAGGAAGAAATTTCCACAATGTGATTTGTTTGATGAATATTATTCATGTATTCCTAATACAAAAAATGATGGATTTTTCTAATTGAAAATAAATTAATGTTATTGCCTATAGGTCACCATACTCACATTATGCTAGGTTTACATTTTCTCACCTTAAAAAGTTACCTGCTTCACTGGTTTTCCTTTCTCTGATCGATGAGGACATGGCAGTCACATTACAGTCAGTTAATAATGAGATGGGAATATGTGTCTATGTAATAAAACATGCAAAATTATGCACTTAATATATATTATATATTAAATATATATTTACTTATATAATATTTTAAATATATGTTTATATATGTGCTCTGCAAAACCATCTTTCTCTCACCACTCTTTCACCATGGTGCTGTCATTCTAGCAGTAAGTAAAACTAAGATTTTAACTCACGTTTATTTGGGTTGGATGCCTCTGTGTCTTCCTTTAATATAAAACACATCCACATGCAGAACTTTGCATAAATAAACATATGTATGGCTGTATTAATATATATTGCTGGTGATGGTGCTGATTGTGTTTAACAGTTTATTGCTTTCACTGCAGAACTGTGAAACACAGAGAAGCAGGAAGCTGGTCTGATACAGGACAGCATCTTTATACCTCACAGAAGTACACAAATGCAGAGATAGCCACTCTTAGTGTCATTAGTAAGGCAAACTTCCTTACTGGAAAATGGAAAGCCTTACGAAACTTCTAAAGACTATCTTGAAAGATGAAGTTTTATTCAATCTGCATCTTTACAGACAGTTGGGAATCAAATCACAAGGTACAAATTCAGTAATAATAATGATATTCATGGAAAAAACCCCAAACAATCCTGAGTTCAAACCCCAATTTGAATATTTTTTGTTGCTCACTGAATTATTTATATGGGCTTTAGACCATTCCTGATAGTTTTCTTTTATAATTGGAATTCAGTTAGTGCACTTTGGATGCTACCTAGAAAAACAATACATTATAATTTGGCATCAAATGGAAAAAATCTGTCTGGCCAGCTGTAGACATCAACCATGCTGTTTACCACCCTGAACCTTTCATAGAATCATACAATCCTAGAATCATTAGGGATCGGAAGGGACCTTGAAAGATCATCCAGTCCAACCCCCCTGCCACAGCAGGATCACTTAAACCAAGTCACACAGGAACACATGCAGGTGGGTCTGGAACATCTCCAGAGAAGAGGACTCCACAACCCTGCTGGGCAGCCTGTTCTGATGTTTCATTACCCTCCCTGGGAATAAGTTCCTGCTGATATTTGTATGGAACATCCTATGCTATAACGGACAAGGTAATAATACCAGCTCAGCTTAATGATGTGGCATAAGATCATTCTTTAAAGCCTATCAAAACTACTCATAAGTTCCATCTTCATTAGTTTAAGATATGGCTTATATTTGTAGATCAATTTGATCAATTTATATACAAATGACACTTGCTGTCTTATTTACTTCTACTAGTTCTAAACTACTCTTCATCCAGTTCTGAAATGGTAGCTGACATATATATTCACATGTACATGTGTGCATATATGCTCACGTATTAACTGCAGGATAAAAGGGTAATTTAGGCCAGAAATGTGAATTGGAAGAAAATTACTTCTGAAGCCAAGAGTTCTGACACCAGTCCATTCCAAGCTCCCTTCACAATCAGTAGAAATAAATATACCTTTGCAGAGCATGGTGCATCTGGCTACTATGGAAAATATAGAGATAAAAATACAGTTACTGAATAAAATTTCTGCTTTTCTGAGCTGGATTCCCTAGTCCTTTTCCAAAAGCCATATGCATCCGATAATGAAGTGATAACTCCGGTTGTTTTTCAGTCTCTCATATTCTGTCCACAGTGCAGATAGGATCACATTATGAATATAACTACGTTCTTCAAGTGATCATCTGACATGTTCAGAGCTAATATGATTCAGCTTACCCAGCAAGCAGTATTTTCTTTTTTTTTCCTGGCAGAACCATGTGTTAACCAGGTTGGCCTGTCAACACCTAGCACGCTGAAGGATTGGGTTTGTTCCAAAGCATTCTGGTATAACCTGGGCAACTTTCCCAAACTGCCAGGTGGAAGAGATGGAGCGATGTGGGTGTTGGAAGACTACAAGCCAAATTGTGTCAACTGTTTCTTACTGTATTTTTTCTTTTTATCTAGGGAACTCTAAAATTGAGATGGAAGTTCCTTGATTTAAAAATAAACAGATGCTGAATATATTTTTTGATCTCAGAAAGTATATGTGAAAAAATTCAAACTTAGCAAACCTCCTACCAAGAAATGGGGAGCAGATATAAATGTTCCCAGTTCTTACACTGTGGTGTTTCTGGATTTTCTAAAAATGTTTTTAAATTATGAATGGCAAAGTCCTTCTGTGTCTCTGGCCTCCATCTAATTCTCAGTCATCACAAGGATACCTGTTGTAGCCCATCTGGATAAGTATATATTGCTTTTCTATCTGGTCTCCAGAATTGAAAAACTAGGAGAAAGTGTCATAGAGGTACTTTCAAGCTCACTTTTTCTGTACATGTGGCAATTTTTCTAAATTCTGAGAATAAAGTGAGAAGTTATCAATCCTAGACTGACGTGGTTTGAGAGAGAAGCAGGAACTCTCGACAAATGGATCACAGTGGTCATCTGACTTTCTTGATCCTCATAAATCTTCAAAGTTCAGAATTCTCACAGCCTCTACAGTTGAACACAGATAAATTAGTAGACCTTGACATATCCTCCTGCAAATAAGTTTCCTTCAGAAGTGATAATATTTTCTCTAGAGACAGCAAGGTATTTCTGAACCAACACCAAGATGAGGAGAAGTGAAGAAGTGGAAATCACTTGGGGGGGGGGAGGAAGAAGAGAGGGATGTAGCAGGGCAGATACTTATCATAGAATCATAAAGGATAGAAAGGGACCTCGAAAGATCATCTACTCCAATCCCCTCGCAATAACAGGATGACCTAGACAAAGTTGCACAGGAACACATCCAAGCAGGTCTTGAACGTCTCCAGAGGAGACTCCACAACCCCCCAGTGCAGCCTGTTCCAATGCTCTGGTACCCTCACTGGGAAGAAGTTCCTGTTGATATTTCTATGGAACCTCCTCTGTTCCAGCTGGCACCCATTGCCCCTTGTCCTATCACCAGATGACCTTGAGAAGAGCCTGGCTCCATCCTCCTGACACCCACCCCTCACATATTTATAAACATGAATGAGGTCACCCCTCAGCCTTCTCTTCAACTTTTTAAATCCAAACTTACTTTTCTGCAGACAACATACAAATTCAACTTACAGGTTCTATTCAGGCTCTAAAGCATAACACTTATCCACAACTGTGCGGAACATCTGTATTGATTCCACTGTTTTTGTAGTTTCATATTCTTCAAAATCTATTTTGTCTGCTGTATAATTTTTAGTGAGCAGTTAAGAAAGCAGATGCATAGCAGACAGATAAATGGTAATTTAATATGCTAATTCTAGCTATAATCTAATAGTTTACTGTAGTATTACATTACAAAAATAATTGTTCAAATAATAAGCAAAATAAAACCAAACATGATTAACCAATGCAATGTAATAAAATAAGATCTGCCTTCTGGTTCCAGATGTATTTCTGAAACAGACAGTAAAAAAGAAGAATAGTTGATATAATACATTTAGTGTCCTGAATATAATAATGGAAGCCTGTACAGTGTGCTTTCATCTGAATCTCTGAATTAAATCTTATTATGCATCCTGCAGTACACAACTTCTTGTCTGTAATTTTTTACAACACACTCAATAAAAGAAGAACAAAACAAACCTAAATGACATTAAAAAATACCCCCAAAAGCCCAACGTGGCAATACATGTGAATGGTAAAGAAACAAGAGTGTTAATAATAAAAGCAAATTCTGCTTAGATAGAAAGACAAAAACATTTATAAAGATTGTTATATGAGAAATGAATCACTACAGGCTTGCACTAGAAATAAACCTTGAAGTTAATGACATGGATACTGTGGATGAGTTCTTCATTATCCACACCAACTTAATTGAGCTGACTACTTACACAGTTAAGATATCCTTTTGAGTGATGTAAATGTGGGTCTAAAATACTTATCAAAGAAATTAGTACTCTATTTCAACACCAAATTCGCAGAGTATATGGGACATACACCTTGTCATATACCTATGCCTCAGCCTTGTACCATTCCTAGTATAGTTCTATCTAAAGACAAATCAGTTATTTTTAAAAACTCTCAGGGTTTAGGTTATTTCACTCTCTTTCAAAATGGGCTACAATTGTGTCAAGTATCCTGTCTTTACCTGCTAGATAAACTGGTAGCTTGAGATCAGCTCCCAGGACACCATCTCAGGAGAAGATGTGTCCCCATACTGTAATATTTTAAACTGTACTTTTGTCTGAGTCCATACTGTAATGAGATGAGATGTTTGTATTCATGGAGTTTGAGAGTGCCATAAAACACTGATACCTCTTTAAGCAGAGAATGTAGAGTTAACTGAAGTTCAATGTCTACAAATATAATTTCTTATATTTTTCCAATCCTTTAATCCTATTTTTCTTGGTATGAATAACTATCCACATAGTTTTATAATATCAGTCATTAATTCAATAATTTAAAACCTTCTGAAGTCTAGCAACAAGATTCCCTTCACTTCAAATATTTTGGATTAAGCCAAATTATATTGGTGTGTTCTAGAATTTGTTGATCCCAAGAGGAAGTCTTAACATAAATACAAAAGAGCATCTTTAGTTCCTATTTTGTAGCATAACAATTATTGCTGTTAAAATTTTTATGCTAAATTCCACTGTCACCACTATGTGATTTCCTGGCTTTAATAATCAATTTAAAGAGTACAATCAACATTAGTTAAATTTCAGTTTAGTACAAAGAAGTATAATCCATTTGTGGTAATACCATAACTGTTTATTCACACTTGTATGAGGGTATCTAATGAAACGCTGTGAAACTTGTAATGTAAAAGGGACTTTTATATATTGATCGCATGTACAGCTATCTGCCTTTCTACAGTTCTGCGTGAATGGGTAGCTTCTTGGGCCAGGTCTCTGTAAATGTGCACCTATATAATTAGTAGAGGGAAATGATGATCATAAGTATCTGTATTTATTGGCAATTATTTGTTTTATTGTTTTAATTATAAGGAGAAGTCTGTGCAGTGACTGCAATAAAATATTCATACATAGAGAAGATTTTGTTGTTTTTAAAGTACTTCTGAATTAGACTACAAATCAAAAGATATTTATCCGGCATTAATTTTAGGCATCACTTAAGGGAGTCGAGATGTACTCTTGTTGCAGAGTAAACCAGAAAGTAGAAGTTGCATTTCACTATTAACCGGCTGCTACATGACAAGTAAACAAGTTTAATCGTGTTATTCACCTCATTGACTTTAATGATTCAATAATAAATGTAATAGGCACCTCAAGACCAGATGGCTTAGGGTAAAAAAAAGTCTCCATGAACTACTATTTTTTCATCTAAAGTATCTGATAAATATGTTAACTCCCTGCGCTGCAATGACAGCCGGAATTTCTCACCAGCTGGCCAGTTGCTCCGCACAGTGGGTGCTATCATCCTCAGCTGAATGTTGAAGTCTCAGCTCTGTAGGAAGGTCAGGACTTGTGGGGATTTTTTTTTTAAAGAAACAGTTTTCATTGATTTCACATAAACATTACAGTAATTGACAAAAGGATAAGTGGATAAGGTCTTAGAAAGGGGTGGAACATGAGGTAAAATTGAATTCAATAAAAGCTCGACTTGTAACAGCCCCTGTCAGCCACACGCATTAGCAATATAGCTTGACTCGGTGTGAGAAAGGTAGACTACAACTGCCTCTCATCAAATACTTTTAATGCCCCAACATTTTTGCTCATGATTATGTTACTCAAGAAAAGCCAGCATATAGAATCACAGAATCATTACATTTGGAAGAGACCTACAAGATCATCTAATTCATCTGTCAATCCAATACCATCATGTTTCTAAGTGCCAGATCTAGGTGTTTTCTTGAACACCTTGAGGGATAGTACCTGCACCTGCCTGTTCCAATACTTGAGTGCTATTTCAGGGAATACATTTTTCCTAATGTCCAGTCTAAACCTCCCCTGTAGCATCTTGAGACCATTTCCTACTGCCCTATCACTAGTGACTTGAGGGAAGAGACCAACCCCCATGTCTCTAACCTCTTTTCAGATAGTTGTGAAGGGCAATAGGGTCTCCTTCTATCATCAGCCAGGGGAACACTTTATTTCTGTCATCTGTGCTTCTGCAAGAACACCAGAGAACCACCACCTCTTTCCCAGAAACGTCATTGAAATGGAGAGGCTGTTTATCTGCAGCCTACAGCAGCCAACTGTCTTCAAATCTGAAGCAGTTTAGAGAATCACACTATGCAGGTTACTATCTGCCGCTATTGCTTGCTTGTGAACAGGGGGTTTTATCACTTTTCTTCTTCTTTTCTTCAGTATCACATCTGTTTCCATGAAGAAGAGAGTTCTTCTCTTGCTCATGGCCATAGGAATTGCCATGCTGGAAATGGAGGACTTGTTTGGAAGCTGCACAAAATCCAAGCTAAACAAGAAAAAAAATGATGGGGGGGTGTGGGGTGTGGTGTGGTGTGTGCATGTGTGCATATGTCTTTGTTCCTCTTTGTCACCTGACTTCTGATTAGCATAAACAAGAACATCATTGGTCTTTCTTTAGAGTTCCAGAAGGGAAACTGAAGGTACATAAACAAAAGAGAGAGAAGCAAAGTGAAAGGAGCAGGTGCGTCAAACATCTCATCAGTTAAGTCTTTCTGAACCACACGAGAATTCTGAAAGCCTGTGATAGCCTGTTTGGATACCTATTCAAGGCCCACTTTTGAAGCAAATAGGAAAGTCTCAGAAACATTAATTACTTCAAAATTTACATTAAAATATAGAAAATCCATAATGAGTCAGCATGGAACACTATAAACTTTTATATTTATTAATTACTCCATTTCTTATATGCAATTTATCTCACTTTAATGCATTGTAAGTTGTTCAGATACTATCATAACTGTGAAGCATAAGACTCTTTTCCTACCATAGTGATATGCATCTTCCCATGACAGCATGCAGAGCCAATTATTTATATTAATTTATGCACCCAACACAAGAAAGATACTGAACTGTTGGAATGTGTCCAACAGAGGGCCGTGAGGATGAGTGGAGGGCTGAGGCACCTCTCCTAGGTGACAGGATGAGAGATTTGGGGCTATTCANGAACTCTAAAATGCCTGTCAATGCTGAGGAACCTGTGCATGAACTGAATGAACTCCATCTCTCCACAGGGAGAAAGAACTGCTGGAAGCATCTTCCCTTTGAGGGCTGGATGCTGCAGTCTGGCCCAGTTTTTTAAGAACGTGTGATTAATCTTCCTATGTCTTTGTGTGAGGTTTTAATTTGTGGCAATTTTTTTCTGTGTGTTATTCTGTGGGGTGAATTAAATGTCTCTTGTGGTTTTTTCCCCAAACCGAGTTAATTCTTATTTTACCAGCAATTTATAAGTGGTCTTCCAAGTAGTCCTTGTTGTGGTTTTGTTTCAGCCCATTATCACATTAGCTAAATTAATTGGTTAATTTTGCCTTGGGATAAACCCTTGACAATACTGGAATTGGAACTTCATAGTAGGTTGTACATCACAGTCTTTCAAGCATCAGGATCAGGAATCAAACAGAAATGCACTGCAATTTTTTTCTGAAAAAATCTTTATTTCACTTCCCTTCTAAGAGATATCTTAAATTTCCTTTGAAGGGAAAGAAAGTCAGGGGTTTCAGAAAGAAGGGAGCAGTAAATGTCCTACTCTGGTATGGGCTAAAACCTGTGGAACCTACATTGTGAAATGTCCTTAGGTAACTTGTTAAACATCTTTGTCAATCAATCTCATTTAACAAGCTGTGGTCAGACAGCCTTCCTGGGGCTCGAGGCATAAGTCTTCTTCCTACTTTGGCTCTGTTCAGCCCTTAACACTTTCTTTCTGTCTGGGGATTCACCTGGTTGCATGGTGAACTGGTTAGAAATACGACTTTAGTTCAAGTTGCATCCTTGAGGAAGAGGTGGTAGAGCATAGAACCATAGAATCATAGAATCATCAGGGGTCAGAAGGGACCTCAAAAGATCATCCAGTCCAACCTCCCTGCCACAGCAGGATACCCCAACCAGGTCGAGGAGGGTTTAAAACATCTCCAGAAAAGGAGAATCCACAAGCCCCCCAGGTAGCCCCCTACAGCTCTCCATCACCCTCCCTGGGAAGGAGTTATAGAACCGGTTAGGGTTGGAAGGGACCACAGGACCATCCAGTTCCAACCCTCCAGATCATTTGGTGCAAGCCTATTCTGTTGTGGGTACTCAATTATTTATACAAAGTAAAACAAAAACTTCTGTTTTGGTGCTTATTCACATAGAATTCAAGTTTCACAAATTCTCATGGATAGAGGGTTTTAAGATAATAAAAATTATTGTGATTTTTATTTCACACTAGTTATTGTTTCCTTTACAGGTGTCTGATATGAGAATTTCATTTTGAAGTACTCCTACATAGGGCAGTTTGGAGTGGGGTTTACGATTTGCAGTGAAAAATTAAACCAGTCAGTGTGAACCTATTTTTTTCCTCAACAATAACATCAGAAATTAATTATTACAAGAGTCTTCACCATAATTCTGATACGGAGGGGTATCTGTACCTGGATGAGTAACTAATGGAATATTACATATCCTATGGATAGATGAACGAACATTATATACCTCAAGTGTCAGACTTTTCTTGTCCAACCTTTTCTAACTTTAATTTTGTTGTCTCCTGTGTACCTAAGTGCTGATTATGTACTTCCTTAGCTTTCTAAAAGCACATCTTGGTAATTAGCCTCAAAGACAAAGGCTAATTGCTCAACTGTCTTTGGAGAACCTGAAGGGAGAAGTCAGAGCTGGTGGCCAACCAGGACAACTCTCTGGAGTTAATAAAGGTCGCTTGCATTAATGTCTTTTGATTTTCATTTGACAGTATCTATATTTTTCTTTCAAAATACAAGTTCCAATAGCCAAGCTGCTATATCCCTTCTTTTAATTTTACCCTAATACCTATCATTTCTGGATATTTATGAGATAGGCTTGTTAACTCTTATCATGGTTTTTATATCTGAGAACGGAGTTTGTTTAAACCCTAGTGATGATAAAATGAAGACTGCCAGTAGGATATTTATTTTTAGTAGTCAGAAAGCTTTCTAAAAGCACATCATTCTCAGTAATCAAATTTAACTAGTATGTTAGTAGTAGTAGTACAAAATTGAACAGATTTAGCAGGTGATATCCAGAAAGTCAAATATTAGATTACTTTCTAAACTGATTTAACTCCAGCCAGCAAAAAGCATCTTGTAGTTATTTGCTCTCTCTTCTCCCCTCTCTGTTGTTGGATGAGGAGAACAATTAAGAAAAAAAGTAAAACTTGTGGGTTGAATCAGTTTAATAACTAAACTAAACTAAACTAAAGTAAAGTAAACTAAAGAGGTGGTATGGAAAATTATAATTATGATAACAATAATAGTAATGAAAAGGAATAGAACAAGGAGAGAGAGCAGTAAAGCCCAACAAAAGATAAGCAATGCACAATACAATAGTTCATGCCTGCTGACTAATGCTCAAGAAGTAATTGTCTCCAAGCAGAAACTGGCCCTCCAGTTTACACAGTAAGCATGACATTCTGTGGTATGGAATATCCGTTTGGCTCGTTCAGGTTGGTTGCCCTGGCCATGCTCCTTCAGATTCCTGTGCACCTGCTGACAGGAAGAGCATGGGAAACTGAAAAATCCTTACTTTAGGATAAGCACTGTTTAGCGTAACTAAAACATTAGTGAGTTCTCACTGTTATTCTCCTAGTAAATCCAAAACACAGCTCTATACCAGCTATTCTGGTACAAACAAAACTCTGTCCTAGATGAAACAACAGTACCTGGTAGCATTATGTTTCCTGTGGCAACAGAAAGACCTATGTAACAAACACAAAGCAGCTTAATAGTCTACGAAGACTACTTTTCTTCCCAGACAGGGTTAAATTTAGAAAGGGACTTTAATGCTATTAGTACTGGGCTTGTGTTCCTCTTACTACATACTTTAAGTCGAGAACCATCCTGGAAGAATTTGTATCACTTACTTCTAGGCAGTGTCTTTGATCTGTTCTTTAAATGAGAGTTTCCACAACAGAGAGAACTGATGTCGGAGTATTTTTAATAAATAGAGGGAAAGGTAACTAAACTGCCTGGAACATCCCAGTATAATTACTTCTAGTATCTATTATAATATTGTCATTTTTAACACAGCCAGTATTTCCCCTAACCAATTTTTTCTAGTCATGGCTTTACATCTTGCTGTGATTTTATAGAAAGCTGCTAATTAGCAAGAGATTAATTTGAATTTGTTCATTACTACCGCATTTTATAGTAGCCAACAGACTAGTAATAGTATTAAATTAAATCATGAGGGAGTGTGGTTTTATGGATACATTTAGTAATGCAAGAACATTAGCCTAAACCTTTCAGTTTTGAGGCCCATCCACAACATGTAGAAAAAGCAAATGAATCTAGACAACTAAATTCAAAGCCTAGAAATCCTTTCTGTAATGCCTTTCTGTGTATAAAGTAACTATGTTATGCAGGCATGAATGATATTTCTGAATTTTTTATAATAAAATATTAACAGAAACAGAAAGATATCATAAACTGTCGTATGATAATGCTCAATAATTAAGTTCCTTTAGAGTCAGATCTAAATAGCAATATGTATGCGGAATTTAAGATAGAATCATAGACTCATAGTCTCATCAGGGACTGGAAAGGACCTCGAAAGATCATCCAGTCCAATCCCCCTGCCACAGCAGGATCACCTAGACCAAGTTGTAATAGGAACACAGCCAGGCAGGTCTGGAACNCGTCCAGGAGTTTTGAACTGGTAGAAGTAAATCAGACAACACGTGTCATTTATATATAAATTGATCTACAAATATAAGCCATATCTTAAATTAATGAAGATGGAACCTATGAGTAGTTTTGATAGGCTTTAAAGAATGATCTTATGCTACATCATTAAGCTGAGCTGGTATTACTACCTTCCCTGTAATAACATAGGATGTTCCATATCAATATCAGAAGAAACTTCTTCTCAGGGAGGGTAACAAAGCATTGGAACAGGCTGCCCAGGGGAGTTGTGGAGTCTTCTTCCCTGGAGACATCCAAGACCCACCTGGCTGTGTTCCTGTGTGACTTGGTCTAGGTGATCCTGCTGTGGCAGGGGGATTGGAAGAGATGATCCTGTGAGGTCCCTTATGATCCGTAATGATTCTACAATTCTATGATAACACCATTATGCAAAGTTTAAGCATTTTTCCAGGGCTGTCAGAACTGTCAAACCTTTCTAGGGTTTTCTTTTTTGTGCCACTAGATTTAGACCGAACTTATAACTGGGACTCTTCTCCCTGGTTTTGACTGTAGTGTTCCACTGAAAATGAACTCTGGTATTACTACATCCTTTAAAAAAATTGCTTGCAAGTTAAATTGATCTAGCCATGTTTCCCTATTTTCAGTGTGACTGTACTGTTGACTTTAAGTCCATACCTGCTATACACCGGTGCAAGCAGGAGATGACAGCTCTGCAAACACAGAGAGACACGCAGAGCCACTAATCAACTCTGTTCAACAACAGATATTAGTTAGGGAACTAGTGGATTAGAACAAAGTGTTCACAAAATGTCAGATCTGTTTGTTTTGAGTCATCAAGATCTACTTCTGAGAGAGACTAAAGATCAGCTGAGGTCCTGTGAGTGAAAAGAAAAGATAATTCAGTAAGGACTCTGCATTAGAAGCTTAGAGTAAAATATAACAAAATCAACACCATGCCAAAGAATCTCAACTCAGGAGAGAAAATGCGTAAGAGCATTGGAGTATATCAGAAAGGGATTTGGACCACAAAGTCCCTATGTTTATGTGAAGTAGAAAATTAATTTAATCTCTCTTGATAAATCAAGTTTGGATTTTATTATTTCAGTAAAGGCAAACAGGGCACATGGATTATGAACAGCCATTATTTTAGAATGAAAAGCATTTTTCTATATGCAAACCTGATTTAACTATTTTTAGTTTATTATTAAAAAAGCTAGGAAGATAAATTATTAAGCTGGCACAGCACTGGTATGTGTTTTACACTGCCTGTATGTATCTGTGGCATAGCTGCTCAGTGTGACTATGGAGGAGCTTCTGTTGATTCCACAGGGGACACCAACAAGTCACTGGTGAGTGCTGGTAGCTGGCTGATGGAAGGTGAGGCAGAGGCACAACCTTCCTTCCATCCAGCTGATACTGATCACACCAGGCACCAGTCTGAAGGAAAAAGAGCAACTTCCTAGGGTCAAGTGGAAATATAATGAGACAGAATTAAGGTCTCAGCCCAAAACCAGTTCTTCTTTAGGCTTGAACAGGAAATAATTCAATGTCTCACATGGGCTATTGATGTCTGAACTGTAAAGGAAGTGCTACTTTTAGAGTGGCAATTTGCTCCTCAGCCTGCAGAAGCAGTCTTATTAGAAAGACATCTAATTTTTAATAGCTGATGACTCCGGTCATTAGTGTCCATCAGCTACTCTCATGAAGAACACACCAGTGTGAATGAATAATAGCATAAATTAGATGTGTTAGAAAATCCTTCCTCTCTATTCAGTAAGGGTGGGATTTCATCTGAGTTAATTTGCTTGGTTTTGGAATTCACATTTAAACAAAGACTTGGCCTAATGTGACACAGATTATGGCAGAGAAGAATAAATAAACTGCTCTCCAAGGAGAGGGGAAAAGAGAAATAGCTTAAAATCCACTGAAGTGGATCTAACTTAGACATTAGGAAAATCTTTCCAGCTATGAGGTTATTTAAGCAACATAACGGATTGCTTTGGCAGGATGTGGAATCTCTATCGTTAGACGCTTTTAAGAATAGGTTAGATAAACATCTGTCAGGAACAGTTTAGACACCGTGACCCTCTCTTCAGGAGGGAATTTCCACAGATGAATTCCTGAAGTGTTTGGGAAGGTTTTAGCCTCATTGGCCATGTCTTTAGTGTATCCCATTTAATGAATTTACAAATTAATTAGCAGAGAAAGACACATATATCTATCATCTAATCATTAATGCTGCATTCTTTTTAGAGTTGTTTCTCTTTGCTCTGTGTTGTAAGACCAAATAATGCTTCTGACTCTTATAAACACCACCTTTAGGCAGTGTATAGCAGAGCTGCATATAGCTGTAAGATAGACTAGGACCCCAGTAGCATTATTTATGAAGAACAATGTATTGTATCATTCCCTTCTGGCAGAGAGAAAGGGTTCCATTTACAACATAAAAGTAATGAAATCAAATTTAAACAATACTCAGGGATTTGAGAATAAGCAAAATATTTATCTTTTTTTGCAGTTCCTGTAATAAAATCTTGGAATACCTCCCTTATAAATGTATTCCAGTTAATTTATATTTTGCTTACATTCCGAATTACTGCCGAAGAATGAGTAAGGCACGCTTTCCTCCTACAATTAATGCTAAATCGAAACACGTACAAAAGCGTTTCTCAACAGATGTGTTCTCACACCTGATAAAGTCTGATTTTTTTACTGAAGCTTATATATTTATAAACATTCCCTAACATATGAACACAACAGTTCTCTGTTGTATTGATAGTAAAAAGGGGTTTTTATTCAGCAGATAAGAATTGCTTTCTTTTCCCAAAGGAGCATGGCTACGTCATTTGTACAGAACAGTTCTGCAGCTCCATGCAGCTTTCAAAAGATAAATGAAAAAAGCAAGCCAGAGGTGTCAGTTTAATGTTCAACAATATTCATCAGACATATGTATATATAATCTAAATGCAACGTTCTACTAAGTTGTTCTCGCTTTTATGCACTACAAAAAATTATCACCAATGAAATCAAAAGACAAATCTATCCTTCCTACAGTAGCAGGACTATTATCCTCTTTACCATAAACGTTCCACACAGTAAATCCGATGGATATTTTCCTTAAACACTGCTGTATAAATCACTTAACATAAACCAGACAGTGCGATTTCAAAACGTTCTGCAGGCTGTAGGACAGATGTTTATCATCATCACTGCTTCATATTAATTTTTCCAAATGTTTCTCCAAAGCAGGTACCTGGGACTCTGTGTTTGGTTTTAGTTAAAGGAGATTCAAGCCTGAAGGATGTTCCTCATTGACAGGAGATTTGTAAGGTCTGGCAAAATGGGCAGTTCTGTACAGAAAACAGAAACATTCAACATCCATGATACCAGTTAGATTAAGGTTGAAAAATGTATTCTTTTGAGAGTAAAAAAATGCTGGGGAGTAGCACAGGAATGCATATGAATACTGATAGCAGACACTGCATGCTACTGGTGGTAAATTTCTTACAGCTTTCCAACATGGTCTAGGTGATCCTGCTGAGGATTGCACTAGATGATCTTTCAATGTCCTTTCCGAGTAGATCAACAAAGATAACGGAGGAAGTAGAACAGCTCCCTGATGAGGAAAGGCTGAGGGAGCTGGGTCTCGTTAGCTTGGAGAAGAGGAGGCTGAGGGGTGACCTCATTCATATCTATAAATATGTGATGGGTGGGT
>VZRI01004675.1:571416-585489 GCA_013397515.1 Upupa epops
TTTAAGAAAAGATTGGATGTGACACTTAGTGCTGTGGTCTAGCTGCTCTCATGGTATCAGGTCTTAGGTTGGACTTGATGATCTCAGAGGTCTTTTCCAGCCTCAGCAATTCTGTGATTCTGTATGTGACAATTCAGAAATTTCTCTCTATTCCATTGTGGTGCTTACCCACACTTTTTGCCACACTACACATGACTCTTATTTGTGAATACTTACATAAGAAGACTCATAAATTAATTAGATTGTACTGTAAGCAAGTCCTGCTCTGAGGCACGTAATTATTTGTCTAACACATCATCAGATAGCATGAAATTCTATTTTATTACCAGATGAAGAAAAACGGAAAGAAGAGAAAGTATTTGTGTATTGACACACACATATATGTATACTTTGATGTGCACATACATTAAATACATACTTTATCCTGTTCATTATCTAAAAGTGTTCCTTGTATTCTTTAGAGGAGTGATAAAGAATCTTAACGACACCCTTTCTCTTTCTCTTGGAAATTCCCATAGCATGTAATCATTAAAAAATATTTTAAGGTTATTTTTAATGTTCTTATTAAATATATATGTGTATATATACATATATCTATACCTACATATATACAATTATCTATACATACATATATACATATATGCATATATACATATATACTATAATAAAAGACTTACTCAGTGGTCCCATCAAAATTTCCAATGGCTTTTAGAGCATTAAAATAAAACTGAATTAAAACTCGGTCCATCTAATTAGGTTTCTATTAGACTTGAACAAATGTAATTTCATCCATAAATAATGGATAGAAACTGAATACACTTGCACGATTGAAAACCACACAATACGTTAAGGAAGGTGTTAGGAACAACTGAAAGAAACGGGATATATGGAGAAATTATTTTGATAGTCTATGCAAATTAAATATTGCTACAGAATGCAAGAAAAATACATTTTAGTAATACACTGTGTTCTCACATCAGTTCACAGCTGAAAAAACTTTAAACATGATGACCTAAGAGAAGAGGAACACAAATGCAGCACATTTCCTCTGCAGTCATTTGGAGTCAGTCTAAGAATTGAAAACTTGTGGTGATATTTTGAGATCATGATATCTATATAAAATTTAAGATATCCTTAGGACAAACACAATAAAAATAATAAAATAAAATAAATATAATAAAATAAAAATGAATATCTATTTATTTAATCCATTTCTACTCTTGCTGGATTTTTAACATCTCTGTCGGTAAGTGCTGTGTTTACTACTATATTTGTTGGTGAGGCAGGGGGTGTTGACTGATTTTGTATCTTGCTTATTTTAACATCCATTAACACTGAAATACTCTTGCCCTGGTAATCTTTTCAGTATCATCTCAGTAATGTCCACAGTGCTCGACCATTTTCGAAAGCTAATAGCCCAGAGAAAGGAGAAGTTTCAGAGTGGGGGTATATGCAGATAGCTGAAACCACAAAAAGACTCAGCTTCTGTTCCAGAAACTCCTGAAAGGCTGCAGTGAGTTTGAAATGATCGGTTTTGTTATGGCCCAATTTTCAGTAAGATAATATCTTTATAAAGCAATGTGTGGAGAGTTCTGTCAAACATCATATTTACCAGACCAAACCTGTGATGTGTTAGTAGTCTAGCTCCTGCGTAGGTATTGATATATTTAAAAGTTTACAGATTGTTTCTGGTGTTTTACTTTCATACTAACACTGTGTTTCTACTTGATGCTAGTCTAGAAAAAAATACTTGTGAGCATCCAAAACCAAATACTAATTTATTCAATATAGTGCAAGGGCAAGGAACAAATAAGGATGTTTCTTTCCAGGTTTATCACACAACAGCATGCACTACTCAGTGAAAAAGTCAGGTAAGTTTGCTATATTAAGAAAACAGATAATATCTGTATTAAAATTGTTTCAAAATATCCCATTGCAATGTTTTTATCGAGTACCAGATTTCACCCAACCGAATACATCTTGCTTTCATACAGGAGATGTTAACTTTGTTAAAAATGTTGATTTTTAATTTTAAATAAGTAAATTGTGATCTAAGAAAATCTGGATACTTCGTGAATATTGTACCTTAGTGTATATCCACCTTAGTGTATATCCACCTTAGTGTATATAACCTTACTGTATATAACCTTAGTGTATCACCACAGAAAGTGGTGACTATGTAGTGATTGATTTTATCCACGGGAATGTAATGGCAATCTGTTTATTTAATCAGAATTCTCATTGTGGTACTTGAACCATGCGCCTTAATTTGATATAAAAATGTCAGGATAGTCATGTGAACTTACTCCAAACTAGGGAAACTCGATGCATTCCTAGCATGTAAGATACAACATGTGGATTTCTGTTCTTTAACCTTATGAACATTTGCACATGTTCAGGAAAGCCCACTGGATAAAATTTATATATTGCTAATGATTTTTATTGGCCCCATGGCCCAAAGTGGTGGCAAAATGCCCAGGAAAAATCCTGTTTCACTTAGTCAGAATGCAGAGAGCCTTTAAAATAGACAGGGCTTGAAGTAAGTCTGAGTGCTTTCTCACTGGCAGAGGGTGATTGTGTGGTGCAGTCTTTTTGCTAGATCACTAAAGCCTTCTTTTTGGGGACTATCCTGGCCCAACATGTTAAACAATGATGTGAAAACAGAGTGGTGTCCTGTGTTCACTATTTCTGGAAGGAAGACCCTCATAAGCACAAATCAAGAGGGAGGTGGAAAAGCACTAGGTTCACTGAATATCTTCCCTTGTGTGGGACTATTTGGAAATTTCTCCATTGGAGCTCAGTATCTATTACTATCTATTCTGTGGGGCTAAGAGGCATGCCATAAGAATCGAGGAGATGTGGCTTTCCACATAATAGTCACCCATGTCTGATCCTGAGGATGCTAACACAGATGTTTGTTCAAAATTTAATGCCACTACACAAAGTTGTATATTTTGCAGATTTATTTCCTGCTGCTGCAATCATAGAGCTAAGAGAGAGGATCCAACTGATGGTAGGCAGTTTTCCATAGCAGTTGTGATGACAGGGGGTTGAGTTCAGTAGCTATACAAAAGCTTCCGAGAGCTTTCTAGTCTCTAATGACCCATCATTGTAAATGGGCGATCAAATTTTTCAATTTTCTTAGCTTCTATCCTCAGTCTTGCTGGAAAATTTCCCTGGCTCTCCATTAGATTGTTGGGAGAAGGGTAGAAAAGTTCCCCTCTCATCAGCAAGTAAATATCAAGGACAAATTCCTAATCATAGTGAAAATGCAGAATTCATATAGACAAAAGAGAAGGAAAGTTACTGGGGTGAAACAAGACAGCTACAGGAAATTACCAAGATGTTCTAGGCTGAGGCCAGTCTTCGGTATTTAAGAGAGGACATTACATGCTGCCTAGGCGATTACCTTGTTCTGAGGCAAACTAGATAAAATTATCTAAAGACTGAAACAAAACATTCTTGTTTACTAATGACTTTTGAAGTAGCCCATCCCAAAAGGTATCCACATGCAAGCTACCAAACAGTGCCAGCATTTCTAATAAAAGCTAGTAATTTTCAGATGAATGACTGAGGTTTCATTTGTGTTTGTATAAGCAGAACAATCAGATCAGGCTCCAAAATCAGTTTTATATGCATTCATGCATTTAACTGGACTGTAATGTTTTGTTTGAGAGGTTGAGTTCTTGTCCACCAGAATCAGTTTCTCTAGAGTAAAACATTTTACATTGATTTGTGTGGATAAGAAAAGGAGCAAGAACTTCTGTGCATGGTGGATTTTTTTCTTTTAATCAAAGAATCATTAGAGATCGGAAGGGACCTCAAAAGATCATCCAGTCCAATCCCCCTGCCACAGCAGGATCACCTAGACCAAGTTTTAATCTACCTACACAACTCTTTTCTCCTTTCCTATCTGTCTGAACATGAAAATGTGAAGCTGGTATATATATATCTTCAACCTCTTTGATCTGGACTAAACCATAATCACAGAGGCACAGCAATAACAATAATTCTTATGACACTGCCATTGAAATCTCTAAATGCTGCCCACAAAAATTAAGAGATGGTTGCATTAACATTCTACACACTTCATTGAAATGTCTTGTAAAATCACTTCCAGGGTCTCACTATTGTGAGATACTTTACATAAATTCAATCCACATGCTCTTGAATCTTGTTTCATGAGATTACTAGGAACTTTGATAGTAACATCTCTGGTGGCAATGTCTCTGANAGCTTCCAGGGTCTCATTGCCATCTCTGGTGGCAATGTCTCTGACATTTTTGGTACAGTCAAGGGTTTACACAAAACACAATACATATGTCATTCATAATACCTTTTTGTTAGTTTCTAAAAATCTTCTACTTATTGATAGGCTGATGTGTGTAATACATGCTTTGGCTTTTCAATCCTTAATAAGATTGAAAACAGACAGATCGATCAAGAGTTATATCAATCCTGTACACTGGTGCAAACATTATTTCTCTTCCTATAGGAACATCAACTCCAGTGTAAAGTGGTTCCAAGAAACTTCCACTCAACCTGTGGTTTAGAAAAAAATATCTAAATGTGTAGCTGACAACTTAGAATCACAGAGTCATCAGAGTTGGAAGGGATCTCAAGGCATCATCAATAGAAGCTTTTTTTTTTTTCAAAAATTAAGTTTAGCTCAGCACCATTTCACTCAGCATCCTGGAAGAAAGGAAGGTGTGGAAGAAGGATGACCAATGCCATCTCAGAAAATTTATTTCCTTAGAAGTTTATATTAAAAAGCTGTGTTTATATAGAGGTCACACCTGGCTAAACATTAATTCTGGCTGATTAAACTGTAAGAAAGGTATGATTGATCAAAAGGGTTCTTCAGACTAATGAAAAGTGTTCAACCTAAGTTATAGTATAATATTATGAACTTTGACTGTAATTATAATATTAATAATTTTTTAAATCTTTTTAAGAATTCAGAATTGTCTTACAGATAGACTTTACAAAGACACCAATTTAATGTGAGCTTATAACAAAGAAGGGGCCATGGGTGCAAGCTGGGACATAGGAGGTTCCATAGAAATATCAGAAGGAACTTTTTCACAGTGAGGGTGACAGAGCACTGGAAGAGGCTGCCCAGGGGGGTTGTGGAGTCTCCTTCTCTGTAGATGTTCCAGACCCGCCTGGATGTGTTCTTTTGTGACTTGGTCTAGGTGATCCTGCTGTGGCAGGGGACTTGGACTGGATGATCTTTCGAGGTCCCTTGAAATCCCTAATGATTCTACGATTCTATGATCACACTGTGTGGCAAGATGAGTATGATTTTGTTCTTCAGGGAAGCAGTTAAGAGTCCTTAGATCCTGGACTCTTGAACTTATTTTCCTTTCTAACATGAAACTTTTCTATGATTGTCAGTCTGGTTTTGCTTCCCACCTGCCTTGATTTAGATGTCCATTCCAAAATGCTTTCTTAATGCTATCTTCCTAGACAATTTTCCTATGCACTTACTGCCTCTCATCTTTTTCAAACAGTTAAAAAAAATAAGTCTTTATTTCTTTTTCTTTTCAATTTCTTTCAAAGGAAAAAAAGTCTCTGCTAAACTAAATCTGTAGCCAAGTCACCTGTGAAAATGTTTGGTTTCTCCTTGCCTGCTGCCCACCCTCTCTCCTCCCACCCCACCCCTAAGCTTTTTCTATTCCACCAAGCTTTTTGTCCAAGTGTGATGTAATTCTGGCAGCTTAACAACAGGACCTTCCTTGAACTTTTATTCATAGAACAACTGATCACAGACAGATACAGTGAAAAAAACAGGCAGAGCATTTACTTCTGTGGAAAAGTGTATTCTCAAGAATCAGAAAAAAAACACTTTGTTCTTCCTGTTGCAGTTAAGAAGAATAAAGCAGCCAGAAACTAAGTACTGCTTGAGGAAATCTCTTGTCTTGCTTCCGAATATCAAGTTATTCAAGAAACAAGGTGTTTTGAGACAAATTGCTTTATTTCAGAATTAGGAGGTACATGATCTATCCTTGTGTCTTACTGTATTTTTATTAGTAGTGCTGGAAACATTTATCTCAAGGAAACATCTACCATTGTTTTTTCATTAAGTAATTCTTTCTCAATTTTGAATGAGGATGGAGCCCTGCATATTCTATTCAAATAGAGTAAAAAATAATACTCATCAAGTTGCTACTAATTAGAAATATGGCACATAATGATGACTTTTAGCTAGTCTATTGCTGACATAGCAAAGGTTTTGGAAATGTTGGCTCAACAGCTCTGGAATTCACATGTCAGCTGCTGTTGAACTCTTCTGCACAAGTGAAGCAGATGGTAACTTCATTTAGCTGAAGGAAGAAAGCATAAAAAATTCCTCACACATTTGCTCATAGGCAAACTGTAAAAATAGTCTGTTAAACTGGCAGCCTGGAGGGATTGGACACATGAAATAATGCTTGCTTTGAATTAAGAAGTTTGTTAAGAGTGTGATATCACAGCATCACAGAAGCACGGGATGTTAGGGGTTGGAAGGGACCTTGAAAAACCATCTAGTCCAACCTCCCTGCCAGAGCAGGTTATGAATGTATTCGTGACCAGTATAATGTAAGCGTATTAACTGGTAACTTACTACATATGTTGGGTGTCCCTGCCAGTAACTGTAACCTGCTCATGTTATTCACATCTTGGCTAATGAGATCTGAAATATACATTTGGTACTGAAGTCTACTTACAAATACATTTGTTTACAGCTATATTCTGTGCATCTCATGCCTACTAAGCAGAGACTACTGATAACACTGATCATTTAATCATCATAAACTGACTTTAGCAGAAGAACGTTTTAATTGTACTGAATTTTGCCAAAGTAACACCTAACTTGAAATAAATACTGAATCAGACTACTAAGTAAGGAACTAGCAAAGAGAAGGAACTTAAATCACCCTGGGATATTTGACTTCTTGTTTTGAAAAAGAATAGGGAGATATTCTATTAACTGTAATGAACTTCTTCCTGAGATCACTGCTTTGGCAACCTTTGCTTTAAAAGGTCGCCTTATCAGGCTGCTTTCTGCAGTCTGTAATAGCTCTACTACCGATGCAACACAAGCAGGCAGTTGACCAGTGATGGTGACATAAAAGGAAGCCCTGCTCACAGATTTATGCAATATAGTCTTAAAGCAAGGTGGTTTTAATAAAGAATTCTCTTTATACTGGAGGCATTTTTAAAAATTTATATCCTGTAGACTATGATGACAACTCAATAATGACTGCGCCAGACCTCTATATTAATAAGATTTAATATGGCAAAGTTTCCAGAAATGTGTTTTTTGAAATATTAGGAGTCAAAAACTATTCTTCTGAAGCTGAATCTCAACAGATTTCTATGAGGGTGAATTGCAATAATTATATATAGTATGCATTAAACCAAAAAAGAACAAAACTCAGAAAGTAAACAAATTAGTGAGCTACTCATTACATCCATCAGATGTGTGGTTACCATGCCCTACTCCTACTACCGAAGCAGATTACTGTAATACACTTCTCTAAACTGTTTGAAGTTAGTGCCTTTTGAGTCACGAATAGAATGAAATTAATTTTGGCTGCACATGTAATAAATTGTAAATGCCAGAAATTGTGCCTTCAAATACCAGCTCTCTTAAGAAGTATTGCAGAGATAACGTAGTCGGAACAGCTGTTTAGATGATTGCAGTAAAGCTATGTGTTCCCAAATATTCAGAATGTACCAATTATTCAAGAATTCAATAAACTAAACTTTTATTTCATTCCAAAATCAAAATGCTTAACTTTTCCTAAATGACCTTACTTTTTACTGCTCTAAGAAGTAACGTTTACAATACAATTATGAAATTAATGCCCTGAGGGCAATTTGTCTGTGCATAATCTTATTTGATGGAATACATGAACTATCTCGTATGCCACTGTAGATTTAGCTGTGGACTTATTTTTTTTGCTTATATTCTTCCATATTTATTTTCCCCAGTATCAGTAGATCTGCCCAGATGNCTTTTTGGCTTATATTCTTCTGTATTTATTTTCCCCCAGTTTATGTCACAGCATTTTGTAGCTCAACCTAGAGCTGTGTAAGAGGCCAATCACCGACTAGTAAGCAACTGTGTGTTCATAAGAGAACAGAGCCTGGGCAGTAAACTTAGCTATTTTTCCACTGAACTATATAATGCTTAATCTTATGTCCACCATTCTTGTAAGATTTCACTCTCTAGCCCAGGCTGATTTTTGATTTTCATATATAAAGTAAGTATTTGTGTGAATATATACATATCTATGCTGATAGATTTGGGTTGTGTTTGTGTTTCATGAATCTGGAAAAAAAACCAACCCCATTCAACTACAAAATAAAAACAAAAGCATGGGCTGCATTTCTATTCTAGAACAACAGTGAACAATACAATCTCAAAATATGTACATCAAAACAAGGAAGGTTGGAGAGTAAATTTGCTCATAGCCCATTAGGCTGATTGAAAAGTATCAAAGATGTTATGACTGCCCAAGATGATCTAGTCCAACAGCAAAATTCATAGAGCTTTATTTAGATAAAGTAGCTATTTTAAATGAAGTTCTTTATTTAAAGCTGGAGTATCAGTAGATCTGCCCAGATGTATAGGTATTTAAGGCTCTTCAGCTTCTTTGACTCTGCTGCGCTTGTGCCTTTTCCTGAACTCAGTATTAGCTGCAGCATTAGTCATATGAGCGTGTAGATGGAAAGAGAAGAGGTAGATAGCCAGCAGTTTTATGCAGCTGTTATTCTTCTGAGTCTGAAAAGGTTGCAAGACTCAGGAGCAGGATGGTGGGAAACAGCTGAAACTAAAGAAAAACAAAAAAACAACCAAAAAACCTTTTTGGGATTTCATTATCACTTTCAAAAAATTAAGGGAAAATTAGAGATAATTTGAAATGTTTCTGTTGAGTTTAAATGTGCTTTTCTTTTCTATGCATCCTTGTAAAAACAAAGCAAAAGAGCAGAAAGGAAGAGTAAATCCCTTTAAGAAATAATGGAGAAATTGTGGATATTAAACTTAAAATATTTTTATTATTCAATTTATATGTGATCAAAATGTCTTTTCCCTTGATAAATGTGTACAGTCAGTTCTACTCCCCTCTGTGTCTGGCAATATGGATCTGTAATCAGAGTTACATAGAGTACTAGTATTTATTACCTGTCCTCATTATTGTGACAGACTGTTTCTAGTCTCAGGTTAATGATTTTGCAGGATTGCTTTCAGTTTTGTTCATGAGATAACATCAGTCCTTTGCAGCTGTAGACCAAAGTAATTCTAGCTTCTTTAACATTGACTCCAGCTTTGTCAATGAATAAAATCTTATCAATTCTGCCAAGATTCCACCTCGTGTTGCTATTTGTGTCTACATGAAAAAAATAGCAATAGGTAGTAGTCTGTTCTTGAGAGGTTGGGGTATCAACATCACAGACCTTAGATCCCAGACAGCAGAATCCCTCTCATGACTCTGTCTCAGGGAGGTGGCTGCCTCAGTGAACCTCACATAGAGTCACCCACCATGAGTAGTGAGCACTTTCTGCCACAGTACCCACTGTGTGCTGCTAGTTTTTACTCACTTTTTAATTGTTAATTTTCTGTTTAAGCTGTTTAGAAATATTAATTTATTTTTTTGTTTTGTTCTTTATATTTAACACCTTCTGACTTCACATGGACAAGGTAGATTTGATGACACTTTGCCTGGCAGGAGATTGTAATACCATAGATATTTCCCTTGAAAATTCAAGAATTGCATCAGACTTCTCAAAGACATATTGCATGCATTCAGAAAGCTCGCTTCAGTGCTCAAAGTGCTTGGACAAGTTTATTGAAGGATTTTTATTAAGAGATATCAGAAATAAGGAAAAAAAATCTCTCTGGTCAGAGAACTATTGAGAAAAAGCCCTTCTATGACTGCAGAGAGGGCTTTATTTAATGAACTGACTATTAATAATTTATATTTTGCCACTAGCAAGATTTGGCCTATAAAATGGCCATCCATCTGTCCTCCTTTATCCAGCTTAAAACCTCTGAAATTCTCACTAATCTAAATACTGGGTTTGATTGATGTAGTCTAATGGTAGATAGTTATTCTTCTCTGTCTCCTTTTTATTTCCCTGCAAGGTATCACTACACTTCTTATTCTCACCTAGAGAACACACAAATATTTCATCTGAAAATCATACCAAGTGTGCCTAACTATGAACTGATGCTGTGAGCGCAGAACAAAAGCAGAGGATTTGTAGAACATGTTAGTGTTGTAACTTCACCCCACTCCCAGGTGACTTTTGCAAGCAGTCAGGTTAAAGCATAAGAGGCTGACGGCGCTTTAGCGGAGCTGAAATATCTGGCAAACAGATTTGCTGAACTTTCCGTTTCCAACCAAATCCTTTGTCATCTCATAATAAGGACAAATTTAGTCTCATTTTCAAACTTGTCTCTTCAAGAGTTCTTTAAGAAGTCTTCTGTGTGGTTAACCACTGAATTTTATCTAGAATTATTGTTACTAGAGACAGAGGGATGAGGAAGCCAAAACCAAGCTCTTTCCTTATATATTTCAATCACAGACAAAAACTCATGAAATGGGCTGTGTATGCTCTAAGGCTCATCAGCATCACTCTTGCATGACATAAGAGAAGTAGAATCAACGAATTTAAGATATACACTGCCACAAACGGAGAGGTCTATGGTATCAATCAGAAGTCTTTTCACTAGTCTATGGCAGATAGAAAAGCAAGCGTATGACTGATGAAGTGGAATTAAACATTCATTGGTATTTCCTTAAAAAAATGTGTAGGTATTTTATTCACAGGTTTTATTTCAAATAAGTAGTAGATATCTTGCCAATCATATGTTCATAGATTCACTAGGGATCAGAAGGGACCTCGAAAGATCATCTAGTCCAATCCCCCTGCCACAGCAGGATCACCTAGACCAAGTCGCACAGGAACACATCCAGGCGGGTCTGGAACATCTCCAGGGAAGGAGATTCCACAACCCCCTGGGCAGCCTGTTATAAGAATTCTGTAATGATGCTTGGTTCTAATGAGTTTATAATTAATTGTTCTAAGTTTTTACAAATAAAAATCTTCCAAGCAACAAACGTAGAGTAAGAGATGTAAGGAAAACTGTGTCGGTGCTGGATTCACTTATACTGGAAATACTGCCTTTTTGCAATAAAAGTTTCCTAAGTTTACTTTTTAACAACAAAAAAACCCCATGCTTACAGATCAAATATAATGAAATGTTTAAAAATGTATGATTTTTATCCAACCCAAATGAACTTTCACAATATTCTGCTTTTCATACAGCCTTGGGAGTTATCTGCACACAATGGAGTAATGGGAAATGTTTTTACAGCTTCTGTGGCCGAGGTGACTAATGTACTCTGTCCCTTGTATATACTTTATTAGACATGGGAACAAGCTAAAATATCTCAAAATTAGAGAAACCATTCTTTCCTGTAATTCTTTGAATGTTCCTTCCTCCTGACAATGAGCCTGCAAAGACTCCTTTTCTCCTGCTTTGCATAATGGCTTGGGAGATCAATCCACAAGCTATATAAATCTGTCTTCCTCCATACAATTGTGCATCATCACTCCTAATCTTGTTTGTATTACTGTTAACAAAGGAGATTTCCAAAAAGTCTAGTCCTTTCAATGCCCATGTGCACCTTATTCTATGACATTATTTGCCGCAACCAGAGTAATACCAGATCTTAAATGTGTGCCTTTCCCACTACCCGAGGAAGTATATTTTCATGCTACACAGATGTGATCTTACTATGAAATTTTTAAAAGTTATTTTCTTGGCTATCTACAAAATCAACTCAAATATATATTTGAATGAACAACTTCATCAGAGTAAGAAATGTGTGATCGTGATGCAAAACACTTCACCCTGCTTTCAACTCTGACTGTGAAGACTCATGATTTTAATATTATACTGTTAAAGTGATGATAAAAAAATCCTTTTCCAATGTGTGTTTTGGAAAAGACCTCTACCATGTCAGGTCCTGGGGTACATTATTTTCTCCAAGGCAATAATGTCCAGGTCTGTAAGAGCCATGAATAACATTCTAGTAATAGAAGGAACACATAAGCTCCATTTCACTGGGGCTCAGTTAAAATATTTAGACCAAAGAAGAAAAAACCTTAGGATTATTCATGAATGAGACTACCTTGCACTGCAATGATTTGGTAAACAAGATTGTTGTAGCAAGTTTATCTCTTGATGAGATAAACCACTGAAGATTCTGAGTTGTGATAAAGAGGTCCAGCTGTGATCTACGCATAAAAAGTACTGAGCTGCTAATGAATTACACGATGTACGTAAATGCTGTTGTGCAATGCAATTTACAGGTAGCCAGTGGCAGTGCAGAGATGAGAAGGTTTAATTGTTAATAAATACAACATGTTTGAGGTCCACAGATGGTAGTTACTTCCAAAGTGCGAACTACTATCATTATTCCATATACTGAAGACTATTATCCAGTCTGATTACATGCATATTCTACCAACGTCATGATTTGGTAGTCAAATACTTCTTGAGCTGGAAAGATTTGCAATGCATTTGTTAATATAATGCAGTCTACTAAGCTTGTAAGTTGTATACAAACACTTATGCATTATTCAGATGATTTAATAAAATTGCTAGGCGACACAATTGCTTAGTGTAAACTCTAAAAACAATATGGATATCAATGTAAAAAAAAATGCTACTCTCCTTAGTCTGAATCAATAACAGGGATTTTTGTTAATGTTTTCATCTCATTAAGGTTACTTCCACTCCTAATAACTGACTTAGTCGGTAGTTAGAGACCCAAGGAAGGACATCAGAAAAAGCTGTTGGTGCTTCTATATTATGTCCTCACAAATGCTAGTCTGCATTAAAGATAAGGAAAACTAAATTTCACTTACTAGGCTTGGATTCCTCCTGCCAAACTTCAAACACCTGAAAGTTAGAAGCCTAATCATATGTTCAAAGCATGAGTACCCACCTCAGTGCTGTACCTCGTCATTTCTTTAACATTGTGGGCTGTTAGTGGACAGTGTTAGCTGTTTCACATATCAATTTCATGTCCTGAAAAACAGAGCAAGTTATTTTTTAGAGGGTTTTACTGCTCAAGATACTGTATCTTACTGCAGGGTTTATATTGCATGATGTTCTCTAGCATTATTGCAGGAAGAATATTTGACAATACGTTTAAAAGAAGGTAGTGGATTCTCCATGCTTCTACATTTGATGAAGAATTGTAAGGTCAGGAGCATTTTTCTTAATTTAATGAATTCCTTATTCAGTGTTGGAAGAAATTTCTCAGATATTTTAATGATGTTCTAATATCACAGAATCATTAGGGATTGGAAGGGACCTCAAAAGATCATCTTGACCAGTCCCCCTGCCACAGCAGCATCACCCAGACCAGGTTGCACAGCAACACATCCAGGTGGGTCTGGAATGTCTCCAGTAAAATATGTAAATAATAAATTTTTAAAAAATAGGTCTCCTCCTCCACTTCATTGCCTCAACTTCCCTTCATCTTTGCATGTTACAGTCATTGGTTTCCAATCACTTTTGTGATGCTACAGCTGATGCAGGAGGTCGGGGTTTGCACTTAATGCTTCATTTTTGCTGCTCCTTCTTTATTTTCCAGTAGTGTTTTATTGCCCTGGCATGGTATGCCTGGAATTTCACTCCTAGTGCTGTCCCTGCCCCAGCATTGACTGTTCCACAGACTGCACTCCTTTAGGAGTGTGACTTAGCCATGTCCTTACCCATGTCCACAGTTCCCTTAGAACTAGCTCCTCCACCATGGAGAATCTTTTTCCAAGGTGATGGTTCTGTTGTGCTTCTGGCTCCCCCATGCTGCTGCTCTTTCTTAAAAATGCTGGAGTAGAGGTACCATAACTTGCTCTGCCTGGTTGGAATATCATCAGTCAATGATCTGTTTTGCTCAGACTCATTGCCTTAAGGAATGTAGCAGCTAAAGGACGACACGTGAATTGGCGGTATGGCAGGGAGCCTCCCCAGAGAGGCACGGAGGCATCATGAGTGCAGTCCAC
>VZRI01004675.1:587928-602427 GCA_013397515.1 Upupa epops
TTCCTTCCCTTCCCTTCCCTTCCCTTCCCTTCCCTTCCCTTCCCTTCCCTTCCCTTCCCCACAAATAGAGAGTGGGAGCTACTTTCTTCCACTGCACTGCCTGGCGTCTCCTTTGTGCCGTAACGTATCCTGTTTTCCCTCCATCTGCAAATGATTTCCAACATGTTTTGAAAAATATTTAGAAGTGAGAAGGAAGTGATGTTCCCAGTGGCAAAAACTATTAGTTTAGAATTTTCAGTGTCTGTTTGGTGAGTCAGTATGCTTAAGACATATGCCAGTTTGGAATGATGTCATTTCAAAAGGGTTTGGTCCCATATTTTTTCTTTATTAAGAAATTATTTCTCACTTGCAGATGAAGTAGGAGAATTTACAAATTATACAGGAAAATGAGGAAATCACAGTGATGGTCTGCATGATGTTTTTCAAATAAAGAATACTTGTTGAAACTGATGCAACACATTTTTTAATTCCCTGGATTCTCATCAAACTTGAGGTCACACATAATTAGGGTATCTTCGGCACCACCGTTAAATCGCTGGAGTTAAGTCAGGGATTTACAAAATTAATTCTTCTAAGATTTGGCAACTATTTCAGAGCACAAAAATGTGGACAGAAAGATTTTTGTTAGAAAGAAGTAGGAAAACCTGTTCAAGTTACTTAATATAAACATCTTTCACACATGGAGAGCTACACTCCTTTATCCTTTTTCAAAACTTAGAAAAAAACCGAAATAATTCTTAAAATATACTTGAAATTTTCAGTAAAACACAATGGGGCTGGGTCTCTTGAGCTTGGAGAAGAGGAGGCTGAGGGGGGACTTCATTCATGGCTATAAATCTGTGAGGAGTGGGTGTCAGGAGGATGAAGCCAGGCTCTTCTCAGGGTCATCTGGTGATAGGACAAGGGGCAGTGGGTGCCAGCTGGAACAGAGGAGGTTCCATATCAATATCAGCAGGAACTTCTTCCCAGGGAGGGTACCAGAGCACTGGAACAGGCTGTCCAGGGGGGTTGTGGAGTCTCCTTCTCTGGAGACGTTCCAGACCCTCCTGGATGTGTTCCTGTGCAACTTGGTCTGGGTGATCCTGCTGTGGGAGGGGGATTGGACTGGATGATCTTTCAAGGTCCCTTCCTATCCCATATGATTCTATGATTCTAGTTGCTGTGGTAGCACATAGCTTGAAATTACTCACTGTGTGGAGAGGAGTGATATTAGGAATAGTTGCCAATAAGGGATCAGGTGAAAAATAATCTCGTCACTCGCTAGGAGTGCACTTCTCAAGATTAATTAACAAATTGATTAATCAGTACTTTACAAAAACATGTTTATGTACCCCGGTAAGAAAAATGACACTGAAAAGAAGCCAATATTGTATTTTGAGTCATGTGCAGTAAGTGATTTAAATATTAACAACAAACTGCTCACACATACATTTTAAAAGTCCACGTGAGTAAGCCATTTCATGATGCTCTGAAGAAATGAAGGATAGACCTCTAGTTTTAAGTTCATAACTAGATAAACCTCTTTCTCTCTCTCTCTGGCATTATGCTATGATTTCATCAAGCCACCTGAAAACCAGCAGCATTACTAAAGAATGCAGATTTTTCCAGAAAGAAAGGAGAATGTAAAAGCTTTCCAGACCATAACTTTCCTTGTAACCCTCACATAACTTCTCCAGTCTGTTTTCCACTTGATTTACCATCTCAAATGGCTTAATTTCTCCCAATAATGTACTGGAAAATGTAATTACTTGCAGAGAACAATAGAGACATTTTCTGTGTTAGCTGATTTGAAGTGTGTCTCAATGGAAACAAACAGAAACTGAGATGCTTTTTGGGAAATTGTAATGAAATATTATCAGTTGTGCATCTACCCCCCTGACACATCAGGAAGGTAAATGCAATGCCAGCACTTTATGATCATAGCTTCATTTAACATTAAAGGTAACTCTTGGGTGATTGTCCCATAGATGAAGGCAAACGATAAAGAACTATTTTATGGAGATAAGAAGCATATAGAATCATAGAATCATTTGGGATCTGAAGGGACCTCAAAAGATCATCCAGTCCAATCCCCCTGCCACAGCAGGACCACCTAGACCAAGTTGCACAGCAACAGATCCAGGCAGGTCTGGAACATGTCCAGAGAAGGAGACTCCACAACCCCCCTGTGCAGCCTGTTCCAACGCTCCGGTACCCTCCCTGGGAAGAAGTTCCTTCTGTATTCTGATATGGAACCTCCTCTGTTCCAGCTTGCTCCCCCATTGTCCTTTGTCCTATGACCAGATGACCTTGAGAAAAGTCTGGCTCCATCCTCCTGACACCCACCCCTCACATATATTAATAGAAGGTGTTTTAAACACAAGATAACTCATTTTCTGCTTAGTAACAGATTACACTGATGTGAGTGGATAAAACCATTTACATTGTTCTGGATCCGTTGATGAGTGTGTATACTTCCACTAAGTAGAGGTGGTAGTGAGTATGCTGACAGCATATTCAAAGTCAGAAATATTACATTCTCTCATAGTTTTGTTTGTAACATCCAAATAGCTGTGTAACAAGCAATCGTGCAGTAAACAGGATGGATTTTAAACATTTTTAATCACCAAATTACTGAAATTGAGAATGTTTATTGGAGAGCAAACTGCATCACTCTCATTGATCAGTTATTTACTACTGGCAAAACATGAAGTTCTGGGGTAGAAATTAAAAATAACAATAATAATAAAAAATGTGTTTACAACTAGCCACATGCCCACTGAAATGAATAGGATTCTACTCAATGAAATAAGTTTTGTTAATGCTAAAGACAAGCAATATTGATTTCACACATCAATCTTGCATATTTTAATGTATCTTAGTTAAAAATGACTAGATGACCTTTTGAGGTCCCTTCCGATCCATAAGTATTCTATGATCCTATGATTCTAAGTCACATACTGTAGAAAAATGTGAATTTGGCAAAGCATCTTCTTTGAAGTAAAACATTTTTTTTAGCATTCTGATTTTTTGGGCAGTGTTTATCACTTTTTACCTCAAATAACAGCAAAACAGAGAGTCATTCGCTATACATAAAATAGCCAATACATCAGGAATAGGCTAATTGGATTTCATTGCCTAAGATATAATTATAAGAGAAATAATTGCAAAATTTATTACAGTTTGGGTTTTGTGTGCAGTGAAGTAGCAAAGCCTATGCAAATAAGTAGTGTGTATACAGCATTAAAAGTTAATTAAGAAGTGACACTTCCCAATAAACTCAACATCTGTCTCCCCAGAATAATAAAAGTGTACCTGCGGTTATGTTTAAAAAGCAGTGCAAGCCACTATCTGCTATATTATTAGTTAAACAACACATTCCCTTAATATTATTTTTCTTCTTGGTTTATCTTATTGATTTAGGCATCCTTGAGGAAAAGCTTTGAGGTTTGTTTATTTTGGCATTTTTTTTCTATCCATGTATGGCAGTCATGCAAAATTGGTGGTGATTCAGATAAGAAGGTTGTTTTGCCAACGTTTGGTATTCCAGCAGTATTAATTCCTCTCATGGAAGAAATAGTCATAAAGAACTGAGTTCATTTTAGAATCTGACACTATGTCTATGCATATCTAGTATAACTATGTATCATAGAGCCATAGAATATTTTCTCTTAGAAAGTCTAAGGTCTGTAAGATTAGGGATCATCGAGTTATAACTCCCCTGCCATGGGCAAGGACACCTCTCACTAGACCAGGTTGCCCAAGGCCCCATCCAACCTGGCCTTAAACACGTTCAGGGAAAGGAGCATCCACAACCTCCCTGGGCAACCTGTTCCAGTGCCTCACCACCCTTGTAGTGAGGAATTTCTTTCCAAGATCCAATCTAAATATCTAAATCTCCCCTTTTAACTTTTTACTCTATGACCCCTTCACATATTGGAAGACTGATATAAAGTCTCCCTGGAGCCTTCTCTTCTCCAAGCTGAACCAATTTCGTCAACCCATCTTCATAGGAGAAATGTTCAAGCCCTCTGATAATCCCAGTGACCCTCCCTTGGATATGCTCCAGCAGTTCCATGTCCTTCTTATACTGGGGACTCCAGAACAGGAACTGGTAGTCCAGGTCTAGTATAATTCATGGCTGAAAGAAATACTTTGCTCAACTGATTTTTTTAATCAGAGCATTACATTTGCTTAGAACAGGTAATGCTCTTAGCACATGAATTAGTTCATTTTAATTGAGATCATATCAATTCGTTCAAATAATATCAACCTTTCTCCTTTTTCATTACATTTTCAAGGATAGAAAAGAGCAGTGGTTTTCTTTTTACTAAACTAACTGTCATGCAACAGGTTCTTCAACAGCTGTATTGACACAACTGACACTCCATATTTTAATTGTCAGCATTTAAAAAAAACATATTAAATCCTCATAAGAAAATTAGAAAGTAAATTCATAAGTCTGTTCTTCTAGAATAAAACTGAATCCAGAATCTTGTGTGGAATTGAGGGACATTTAGCTGGTGGCCAGTCACAGGTGGTGTTCTGCGGGGTTCAGTATTGGGACCAGTCTTGTTTAACATCTGGATGACAGGATAGAGTGCAACATCAGCAAGTTTGCAAATGACACACTCTATGTGTGCATCGATCTGTTTGGGGATAGAAGAGTTCTACAGAGGGTCCTGGACAGGCTGGCTTAAAGGGCCAAGGTCAGTTGTATAAGACTTAGCAAGACCAAGTGTCCAGTCCTCCACTTTGGACACAATAACCCCATGTAACACTATAGGCTTGGGGAAGAGGATTGGGAGAACTGCTCTGATCTGCTGATTGACAGCCAGCTGAACATGACTCAGCAGTGTGCCCAGGTGGCCAAGAAGGCTGACATGCTTGCCCGCATCAAAAATAGTGTGGCTAGCCGGACTAGAGAGATGATTGTCTCCCTGTACTCAGCACTGATGAAGCCTCACTTCAAACTGCATTCAGTTTTGGGCACTTCAATACAAGAGGGACACTGAGGCACTGGAATCTGTTCAAAGAAGGGCAACAAGGTTAGTGAAGGGCCTGGAGGACAGGTATTATGAGATTGGCCTGAGGGAACTGGGATTGTTTATCCTAGAAAATGATGTTGAAGGGAGACTTTGTTGCTCTTTACAACTACCTGAAAGGAGGTGGTAGAGCCGTGCACGTCAATCTTTCCCTCAAGTCACTAGCAACAGCACAAGAGGAAACAGCCTCAAGTTGTGCCAGGTGAGGTTTAGATTGGACATTAAGAGAAGTATCTTCACTGAAAGAGTGAAGGTATTGGAACAGATTGTCCAGGCAGGTGGTGGTGTTTCTGTCCCTGGAGGTGTTAAAAAATGAGTAGATGTTGCCCCTGATGGTTTACTGGGCTCAGTGGCATTGGGCTGACTGTTGGAATGAGTGATATTGCACATCTCTTCTAACCTTAACAAGTCTATGATTCTATAAATATATGACTTTGAAAATACTACTGGCTCAGAAGTTTTCAGGAGTGAACAGGCACTTTTCAAGTTCCAAGACTGAATTATTTAAGTGGTTGCACATGGACTGAGGATATTTTCAGCCCAATATCTTTCAAATTAGTGGTTCTTAGTGTCTCCTTGTGGGCCAACTGAGCTTTAGTGAGAAGAAAACAAATGTAGACTATCGGTCAAACCATGGCAGTCACATTTGCAACGATCTGAGCATAGCAGTGACAGCAGCGCTGCTTATATAGATAGAGGAGACTGGGCTACAGCGCATGGAGATATAGCTCTGCGGACTGTTGCTCGATGCTCAACTGTAGTGCAAATCCTCTGCAACAACCTTACTATTACAAATATCCAGATCCAAAGAACTGCTGCAGCCTGCACTGACAGGATTTGCTGCTTGTTTTGGAAACATTTGGAGACTTTTACTGTGATAATGTAGCTACCAATCGGTTCCTAGCAGTATAAACGAGCAAGAGAGTGTGGCTCTAAGCATATGACAGGGATTAGTTCACCCATTTTGATCCTCTGAGAGTTAATGTGGGAAAAGTACTTTTAAAATCAGTGTCTTTCAGGCAACTTCATTAATCACTTCAAAGTGCTTTTATTTATTAACTACATTTTACTTTCCTCCTGTAGGCAAAATGAAAGAAAAATCCATTAGAGACTACAGAATTTTGTGAGCCTGCCTCTTCTTGTTAAAGATTCGATTGCAAAGTTATTTATAACATTCTGTGTATGTATGTCTGCCCATAATACCTCTCCTTCCCCTTCTAACATGAAGAACAAGCTGTGCTATATGTATTTTTCTATATATACAGCTATTTTTCTCTATATATACAGCTATATATACTTATTCTTTCCCTCCTCAGGTACCTTTCCCATATATGCTTATTAAACCAACCCTCGTTTGTTACTTGGGAAGGTAGTGTCCTACTTATCTGGCAGGTAAAAAATATAAGCGTACTAACCAGGATGTGATTAAACTGAAGTCTCCTTGAACTTGTAAGGAAGCACACTGAAATAGTGTAACTGACAGCGGCATGGTAAGTGTTTTTGAACTTGCTGATAGCATGGGCAGATACGATTTCATTTACCTATGAGAACATAATATAATCCTCAAAGAAGCTCATAAAGGACGACATAGTTGGACATAAGAGGGATGCAGGTAAAAAGAAATAAGGATGAGATAAGCAAGACAAACTGTAAATAGGCAGGAAACTGTCTCAAATAAACAAGATAAAAGTAAATAATCAGTAGTAGATGCAAAGGAGACACACAACCACAACCTCCCTTTCAGAAAGGGAGGCAAATGAAGAAAGCCAAGGAAGACAAAAGCATTTCAGTTACACTTTATCTTGCCAAAAAGCTCTGAAACTCTAACCTTGGCAGCCTAGAGACACCCAAGGATTGTCTTCATCAGTGGCGAAGATCCATCATCAGCTCTGTAGTCCAGAGTACGCAAAATGTTTGGAACTGGATGGTTACACACTAGCACATGAAGCATCGAGTAATAGTGAGGAAAGATCGCAATAGAATTGAGTTCTTATTAAAAAATTTAGTAGTTTTATTTTAATTATTCTTAATTAAACCATCCACAGCCTGGGGATATTAAACTCTGTAACTTAGTGGAGGAGAATGGTTTTAGTGCAAGGTGGTCTGCACCAGGGTAGATGATCTCACAAATCTCTTTTTTTAGGGCTGTTTGAAGGCAACAAATGGTGACTGACTGCTCATCCCCTCAAACCAACAGAAGTGTGCAGGCAACAGAGGAGGCAGGAATGGAGCTAGCACCAGTGGGGTGTCACACCTAAATGAGCTTTAGAGAGCCTCATAGTTTACTTGCAGGGAGAATCACTGACTCACCATGGGCAGGGACAGGAGGGAGGGCTCATGAACCCCTGCTGGTATAGGGGTCCCCAACAGGAAGCACAGCAAACCCTGCAAACAGGTCATGATGAGTCAGAAGGATGTGGTGTGGCAGTTTAAATGGGCAAGACAGAGTCCCCCACTGCAGTCCCCCTCTTGGCTAAAGAGGCAAACTTAGCTAGTGGTCACTGCTCTCCCAGGGTCTTGAATTGGCCAAAAGTTGTGAGAAGGAACATGGTAAACCAGACAGAACTCCACAAGCTCCTAATCACCAGCTGGTATAAGACAGAGTGTTTTCTGTTTCACTTATTTTAGAGGTTAAATGGAAGGACTCTCACCCCTCTTCCTAAGTCCAAAAAGCAAATGCTTTTGGTGAGACTTTAATTCTTGCCCTTTCACCCTGCCTTTAATGGAAACCATATCTTGTGCAGAATATCTCCTACTTGACTTTTCTCTTGGAAATCCACCTCAACGAGCAATTTCATTCAGAAAAAAAGGAGGTATATAGTAAATACTTCAGTTCCTAGTCCTTTCAATAGTTCTGTATTTCTGGGTAAAGAGTCTGAATGACAATAATAGCTACATAATAAATCTTTGTAAGTACAGAATAAGTTATTATACCAAAGGAGCACCTCAAATAAAATAATTAATGCAGATGAAAACAATAAAAGCATCAAACTGTCATTCTCTAAGAAATCGGTAGATTAAGACTTTGGTTCAATTTAGTTGCATTTACAAATTAAAGCACAATTTTCAGGTGTAATTCAGACTATATGGATGAATCTGAATATATGTACTTTACATATAGAATCAGAGAATCATTAGGGATTGAAAGTGACCTCGAAAGATCATCCAGTCCAATCCCCCTGCCATTGCAGGGTCATCCAGACCAAGTCACACAGGAACACATCCAGGCGGTTCTGGAACATCTCCAGAGAAGAAGACTCCACAACCCATCTGGACAGCCTGTTCCAATGCTCCGGTACCTTCAATGGGATGAAGTTCCTTCTGATATTGATACGGAACCTCCTCTATTCCAGCTGGCACCCATTGTCACTGCTTTGTGATAAACTCACATTAAATTGGTGTCTTTGTAAAGTCTATCAGTAAAACAATTCTGGATTCTTAGGTTCCATCCTCCTGACACCCACCCCTCACATATTTATAGACATGAATGAGGTCACCCTGCAGCCTCCTCTTCTCCAAGCTCAAGAGGTCCCGCTCCCTCAGCCTTTCGTCATAAGGGAGGTGCTGTACTTCTTTCATCATCTTTGTTGCTCTACTCTGGATCCCCTCCAGCAGCTCAGTGTCCTTCTTGAACTGAGGGGCCCAGAACTGGACACAATACTCCAGATATAGTCTCACTAGTGCAGAGTAGAGGAGGAGAAGAACCTCTCTCGATCTGTTAACCATCTCACCCCCCACCCCGGATGCTGTCGGCCACAAGAGCACACTGCTGGCTCAGAGTCATCCTGCTATTCACTAGGACCCCCAGGTCCCTTTCCCCTGCACTTCTCTCCAACAGGTCAGTCCCCAACCTATACTGATACTGTCAATTGCATATCTGTGTTTTTTCTTTCCTGTCTGTCATATTGGGAGAAAATGGATTTCAGAGTAGAACAAGAAAGAGAAAGGGAAGAACATTGACCTTAATTAAAAAGAGTACAATCCAATAGTTCAAAATAAAAGTTCACTGACCAGAATTACTGTAATCTCAGAAATTATTATAAATGTATGACATCTGAAGACACATCACAAGATTATTGATATTAATTAATATTAGTATCACAAGATGCTTAAGATAATGAAAAGGAATGTCTACTCTTAGAATGTTTCAGGGAAAGCTTCCTCAGGAAACAAGTATTACTTCTGCTTTATGAGACACCTGCTGATGTTTCTCCTGGAATTCCAGACATTTGTTGAGTGACTTCTATTCAGCAAGTTAAAAGGTAACTATATCTCAGTGAAGACACTACCGAGTGTACAGTCAAGGAGTATAGTTCTGTTGTCCTAAGTAAAACACTAGCTGAGAAAAGAACAAAAATTGGTGGTCATTGAACAGATAGATAGGGGCTAGCTGTGAATATGGTAAGGCTAGGCGTTACTAGTTGTTGGAACCATGAGGTTTTGACATGTATTTTAGTCAGAACCCCTATATTGTTTTAAGATGTATCATGATTGTTTTACAGAAAGCAATATATAGTGTAATTATTCATGAAAGGATTTAAATGCAATAAGCCCATTTTTTTTTTCAAACCAGTTTTTCAGCCTGCAATGTGACCTAAATATAGAGCAGCCTAATCTTTTAAAACAGTCTTCAGATGTCATCTTTATTGCCAAACCACAATTGCTTCTGCAACATTATAGTAGGTTATTTCACCTGCAAATGAGATTCAGAATCCCTAAAATACTGTCAGTACTTGAAATGCTTATGAAGGACTACACTGAATAAAAAATAGCACTGTTTCAACATTAAAATTCAGAATCAAGTGACACTTCACACATTATTCTGTTAATTTTCACAGAGTTACACTGTTATCTTTAAATGTGTAGAACAGAGAGAATTTTACATTTTGTAGAGAAACAAGCAGGAGATATCTTAATCGGGGACAGTAGTTTATGATAATGTAGTCCTACTTCACCATTGTTAAAACGATACGCGGAAGTCATTAATGCCGTCACAGATTAGTTGCGTGCACTTCTCATGACAAAAGTTACTGCTATACATTTATATCAATATATATATCCATCGTTCTTCTAAGACCTCCTCCCTGTGAATATGCTAAGACAACATTGCATTAGCAGGTTTGCTAAGTAAAATAATGTCAGCCGGAGAGCTTGCGCATTTCCCAACTCTTAAAATATCTAATCAAGACAAATGCACTCATGCGTTTTGGCACTAGGTTTATAAATTGTGCATAACACAGCATAACATGAAAGCATTAACATAATTTAACAATACCAATCCTTGGGTTCCTTAGTGTCAGAAATAAAGGTGTCACATTGGACAGTCTGCATTGGATTCACCTAATTTATTTGGGTTTGGGTTGGGTTTTTGGGTTTCTTGGAGGTTTTTTTCTTGGAGAGTGGTGTTTGTTGTTTTGTGGTTGGATTTGTCTTGTGGATTGGGTGGGAGTTTGGTTGGATTTTTTTCCTTAATTTTCCTTAAATGTTTGCTTTTATTTTGTGCTCTTGTCTTACTTAGTTATAAGTCACAAACACGAGACTCTGACAGACTTCTATGTTACACATGTAGCATAAAGGATATAAAAGCTATGTGAAATATGCCTGAAGGTGCCGTGGTCTTACACAGAGATCCAGGTGAATTGCTGTATTAAAAACAACCCACATTCTTTCACCTTCTTTTCCCCAAATGTAATTAAAGAGACTTTGATAAGAAAGTACTTGTATCTATATTATTGCTCATGTAAACATCAAGATCAGTTTTCTACACTCAGGGCACAGATGTGAACATCTTCTATGACATTTTAAGATCACCTTGCACTGGCTGGTGTGCTCTCAGCTACCTACTTCAGTGTGTGTCTATAAAAGTGATTACACATTTTTCAGTTGGAATGTAAATAAATCATATGACTATGCAGCATTGCAATGAAGATGCTACTGTTGGAAGTGTTCTACGGGAAGAGCAAGGCCACAGTTTATGTCCTTGTTCTAGAATTCTAATGTTCAAGACAGATTTTTTTAAATTCAAGGCTGATGAGATAAAACCCAGGAGATTATCCTCATCAACATGCAAGGGTCATTCTCATTATTGCTTTTTCAAAGGTGTGTGACTTTTGTATCCTCAGCTATACTACAGGTTACCTGTTGCAGAAGAGGTAGCTATAAGCTAAGGTACAGGTCAGCAGGTGGGTATGAATCTACTCAGGTAGAACTGAACACAGACATAATTTGGTGGACAAGTAGTATAACCCATATGGATTACAGAATGTAGACAGGAGTAACAACACAATAATTGCAGGCTGCTCTCCTTTTAAAAGGAAAACCTACTCATATTTATAAAACTCCATAAATTTCAGCCTCAAAAATAATTAAAATAGCTAAAATTCATTATCATGGATTGCATGAGGAATTCAGGTTCACAATTCCAGTTTTTTTAGATGACACCTCCCAAAAGAAATACCTTAAATTGTGCTCCATGCAGTCAGTACTGAGACTGTTGTGGATTTCAGCATTGGATAAGAATTACAATCATGGAAAATCTTACATTACAAATTTCTAACTCTATATTCAGAGTTGAAATGATAACCTCACACCTTAATGTTGTGAATTCAAAGAAATAATGGTGAAAAAATTCAGAAAGTACTCTCCATTCTCTGCACGTAACAAAGATTAGCAATTCCAGTGAATAAAAGACGACAGCATGACCATATATTTAAGGAGTATAATAATCCAGGGTGAAATGAACCATGGTTATACAGCAGCATCATTTAATTTTATAATTTCTGATCATTCAAAAATTCTCCCCTTTCAGCTTGAAAACATAAACAGATACAAGCACATCAATTCTTTAGGCATTGTAGAATAACAATATATTTTTTAACACTTCCAACCTTATCCCTCTGTAAATCCCTTCTATTATTAAAATTCTGCTTAGGATGTTGAAGTTCCTGTTGATAAAAAGTATTTTTTGTCAATGACTAAATGTGCCTTCAGAATAAGTTATGAACTATTGAAAGGCTGTAAATGAAGCTTTACAATGGAGAACTGAATGGAGAATTAATACAAGCCATTTCTATCCCTGAAGACAGTTTTCTAGCCATTTCTTCCTGTCTACTTTGCATAAAAACTACACACAGAGGTATTAATATGCTATATTTCATTGTACTCTCACAGTGCCTTTTCTCTTTTTAAATTAGCTTCTAACTTAATGTTCCATTACACTTTTGGCACAGGAAATACACAAATGCTTTCAGGGGAATGCATTTCTTTAAATCTCCAGTATTTCTGAACCTGATGTGTTAACCGTAGTGATTCTCTAGTGAACAAATGTTGATCTAACATTGAGTTATATTTGGCATAGACCATAAGGAATAATGGAAGCCTCAACACTGAAATAAACTGACATAAAGACTTAGCGCCACCATTTCTCCTATGGCAGCGGTTTCCAGTACATAGACAGCACATTTCCAGTACATTGACATAGAGCATTTGATGGGAATCCAAACACAGATAGGTGATATGGAATAAATTATGCTTTTCCTATATCTGTATCTACTGCAGTCCGATTAAGTGATACCAGATTCTCTTGTAGCAATGTAAACATCTCTAAGTGTTATATCATCTCAGTTAATTTTACCAGCAAGGTCCTAAAAAGAGTTCTAAAAATAATGTCTGCCAGCTATGCTGCTTTTCTGAGAATTACCTGTCCAAGTGAAAAATACACAGCTCACTTTTCAGTTTGAATAGTAAAATTACTAATGCTAGCCACACTGGTAGTTGTTTTGATAAGTAGCAGGTGAGGATGCTGCATTGGCCACAGACAGTTGGTCAACAAGAAATCCAAAAATAAAAGCAGATAATTGTGAGTTGAGTTGTGCAACCTAAAGTTACAGGCTCATGATTGTGTTTCATTTCCATTTTTAATAAGATAATGAGAACTGTGATGAACTATTTTAAAGACACAGATGTGCAGATGCTTGTACTAGTACTAAAGTAACTCAATTTGTTGCACATTCAGTTGCAGCTCTTGTCATATTCTTGAGTATTGCTAGAGTACTTTGGTGTATACTATGAGATACACTACATAACAGTATACAGTTCCCTTCTAGGCAGTGATCTATGGAGTAATCTTTACCACCCCAATTACTCATTTCCGAGTCATTAATATAACAGTTGTAAAAATTTCCAACATAAATACTAGAAACTACTACTCATATAGCCTGATCTGAGGTCTGGAGTATCTGAGTAATAGAAGCAAACTCATTCTCTGTCATAATCTGACCATTCGCTTTCAGTCCTTAAAGTTGAGTATGACATGGATGGGTAGAAAAGAAACATAAATCTTCATGGCACATTCTGCTCTTGTGACTGAAAGATTTTCATTCTGTGTCCATTGCCAGAGTATGGGCTACATTCATCTTTGATTCAGAAAACAGCTTAAGGCTAAGTGCTGATAGTATTAGATAAGGCTTTTCCTTTCAGGCAAGTACATAGTTATAATTCTCCTGGCTTTGATTTGTTTCAATATTAGGAATGGAGAAGCTATCCCAAGGGAGGCATTTGTTTCAGAGAAGCAGTAAGTTAAATGTGTTCTCAATTACACTGGTGAAAAGTAGAATTAAATCCTAGTTAATTTAATAGATTAGGTCTACATTTACATCTTAGTACTAAAGATAAGAATTTGGCCAAGCATCCCCTAAAGCATATTCTAGAATCCTAGAAGCATAGAATCGTTTGGGTTGGAACGGGAGCTAAAAAAATCATGTTGTGATGACTTTGATCTTATCCTGTAGATTTCAAAGTTTCATAATTTGTAAGTCACTTGAAAACTAACGGAAGAATTGTGTTGAATAAAATTGCTAGGAAAACTTTCAGCAAGAGCAGCAGATTGAATCAATGACATGCAACCTAACAGAATGGACACGTTACATAAAAGACTCTGAAAATCTTTGTGATTTTTTACTTTGAGGAGTCACAAAATATTGTTGGACTAATTTGTCTCCCACATTTACTCTCCTGTTCCAACTACAAGAAGTCTTCTTTCTCAAAGAAACAAGAAAAGCAAAAATATGATATGAGCATCCTAAAATAAGTAGTAATTTTAAACCATTTTAGCTTGTTTTTATGCTACCTCAGCTGGTTTTTCATATTGAGTATTTTGTTTCTGCTTCATTTGGGGCTTTTATTTTACTATGGTTTTGGTTTAAATCATAGAATCATCAGGGATCGGAAGGGACCTGGAAAGATCATCCAGTCCAATCCTCCTGCCACAGCAGGATCACCCAGACCAAGTCCAGGCAGGTTTCAAACATCTCCAGAAAAAGAGACTCTACAAATCCCTCAGGCAGCCCCTCCAGTGCTCCATCACCCTCCCTGATCAGTCAGGGTTGGAAGGAACCACAGGATCATCCAGTTCCAACCTCCCTGCCATAGGCAGGGACACCCCACTCTAGATCAGGCTGGCCAGAGCCTCATCCAG
>VZRI01004675.1:602670-628762 GCA_013397515.1 Upupa epops
CCAGTTTGTCTTCTGGGCCACAAGTGCACACCTACTTTCAGTCCTGGTTCCAGTGTATTTCTCTTCCTGATGTTTCACAATATTTCTATTTACTTGAACTTTTAAAATGTCTAACTCTTTTTATGATAAAAAGATCAGTACCTATTTTTATATATATATATATTTATTTTTATTATTTATACATGTAATAGATAGGATTATGGAGTTCCATTACATGTAATCAGAACAGAAAGGAGACACTAAAGCTCTTTTTTCTCTATTCTTTTTCAGGATAAAAGGCCAAAAACTTTATTTACTCCTGAAATAAAGTTCCCTTAATATCCACCATAATAAATGCATTTTTTCAAATACTTTACTCATTTTAATTGCATTGATGTTTTCAGGTTTAACAAATGGAAATCATAGAATCAAATCATAGGGAGGGTAATGGGGCATTGGAACAGGCTGCCCAGGGGGGGTTATGGAGTCTCCTTCTCTGGAGACATTCCAGACCCTCCTGGATGTGTTCCTGCTCAACTTGCTCTAGGTGATCCTGCTGTGGCAGGGGGATTGGACTGGATGATCTTTCGAGGTCCCTTCTGATCCCTAATGATTCTGTGATTCTATATTTGCTGGTGCTTAGTTTCCTGCATGATCCTGGGTAACAAGTAGAAGTTTTTGGGTAAATGAGGTAGATTAAAACACAAACTTCACCCAGTAAAAAGTGCAGCTGATTGGTGTTGACCAGCTGCCTAGTAAATTAGACTAGGAAAAACCTCAAGAGCTCAACTAGGAATCAAATAGAAGTATCTAGTAGTCAGGTGAAATAATCAGTTCTTGGAGAACTCAGCATGAGGCCAGAATCCAGATGGAGAAATTTTCTGGCAAAGTTTGAAATTTCATTGCCTCCAACACTGATTATTGGACATTTCTAAGTTTTTCCAACAGCACTGAATTTCTTTCTCAGCAGTGTCCTTGAGACTTCTGAACTTTCTGGAAAATTAAAGGAAACAAGAACAAGCTATGACATTTCTTTCAGCAATGACATTTCTTTCATAAATTCTCTGGCATTAATGGGTTTTCTATTGAAATTTTAAAACATTTATGCACCGAGGAGAAAATTCTGTTGATCGATGAATATTGATATGTGGCTCTAGGAAACGCTGTGTTTCATTTTAAGAAATATATCAAGACAGTCATTGCGTTTGCCTGTATGATTTATTTAACAGGTACTTGATGGATGTAGCATACTGACTTAAGCCAAGTAGTCAAAAGTCCTCATGTGTGTCGTGTGCACCAAATAATGGAATGTGACTCAAAAGAGTTCGAATGAGAATGTATTTTTAAAAATACTAAACACAAGGTCTTGGGTTTAATTTTTGAAAAAGCACACGATTCTTTTCAAAGAAGTATAGCTTTGTTTGCCTACGATTGATTCATACACAGCTGATGAAAATGAACGCCAGTCTTGCTTTTTCAAGTATTTAAAGGATGTTAATAGCGGATAGATCTACTTCTAAATTATAATTATTATGTATTTCATAAAATACTTGGGAAAATGCATTTTATGTTTACAAAATGAGATTCAGCTCAGAAATGCTTTGCTTTTCAACACAGGAAGATTTTATGTTGATTATTTTATCTTCAATCCCATGCTAACATTCCAATTGGAATCCCCTGCGGATTATTGATGTTCTTTAGTTTAAAAATAAAAAATTAATTACACATTCTGCTTCTAAACAACATGATTTGGTGTCAGATTGAGTTGATCACACAAGGGTTCCTCTTTTAAAATGCTTCAGTTAGTCAGAGATACCTGTGTTAGACTAGTAGATACTTCAGGAGACGGGACTTGTACTGGAAGCTGAATGCCAGAGAGGATATTCTAGATGATCGATTTCATGTATACATTATACAAGCAGTGTTTGATAGGGTTCAGTACTGGGACCAGTCTTGTTTAACATGTTTATCAGTGGTCTGGATGAGGGGATTGAGGCCACCTACAGCAAGTTTGAAGAGGATACTAAACTGTGTCAGTGTGTTGAGCTGTTTCAGGGTAGGACAGCTCAGCAGAGGGATCTGGACAGGCTGGCTTCATGGGCCAAGGTCAATTGTACGAGACTTAGCAAGACCAAGTGTCCAATCATCCACTTTGGTCACAATAACCCCACGCAACACTATAGGCTTGGGGAAGAGGGGCTGGAGAACTGCTCTGTGGAAAAAGACGTGATCTACTGATTGAGACCAGCTGAACATGACTCAGCAGTGTGCCCAGGTGGCCAAGAAGGCTAACTGACATGCTTGCCTGCATCAGAAATAGTGTGGCCAGCAGGACTAGAGAGATGATTGTCTTCCTGTACTCAGCACTGATGAAGCCTCACTTCCAATAGTGCATTCACTTTTGGGCACTTCAGTACAAGAGGGATACTGAGGCACTGGAATCTGTCCAAAGAAGGGCAGCAAGATTAGTGAAAGGCCTGGAGGGCAGGTATTTTGAGATTGGCCTGAGGGAACTGGGATTGTTTATCCTGGAAAATGATGTTGAAGGGAGACTTTGTTGTTCTTTACAACTACCTGAAAGGAGGTGGTAGAGCCGTGCACATCAATCTTTCCCTCAAGTCACTAGCAACAGGACAAGAGAAAACAGCCTCAAGTTGTGTCAGAGGAGATTTAGACTGGACATCAGGAAATGTTTCACTGAAAGAGTGGTCAAATACCAGAAGAGGTTGCCCAGGCAGATGGTGGAATTGCCATCTATGAAGGTGTACAAAAACCATCTAGATCTACTGCTTGAAAACTTGGTTTACTGGACACAGTAGCATTGGGTTGGTGACTGGACTTGATTATCTTGGAGGTCTCTTCCAGCCTTGATGATTCTATCATTCTATTTTATATAGCAGTGTGAAGCAACTGAAACCTTTGATTTCACTAGACCATAATGGAAGCTGAGATTTCTACAGTGGACATGTAGAAGTTTCATTCAGAAAACTGTGCTTTCCTTGTGCTCAAACACCACCCTGGTACAAATGGTACATAGGTAGAGATAGGTATCGGAGAATCATGATCTCAGGTACCCATGTCAGGTCATGTGGCTCCAGATGCATACAAAAATGTCGGCAACAAAATCAAATCACAGCTTGTGTTAGCTCAGGAAGACAAGCACTTTGCTTACATATAGAAGTCAACATTTAGATGACAACAGCACATAGCTAAATGCCACTCAAAAATATCAGGATCAGGACTTCAATCTTTATCTCAAGTTAACCTCTTTGGCAATATACACATAGATTACAATCTGCTCCTAAAAGTGGCCTTTCCATGGTAGGTAATACATTGCAATCATGTCAGGATCAACTAGTAAGAATTTCACTAAAATATAGTAAAGTGCTGGTAAAGATTAGACCTCTGGTTTAAATGTTTTAAAGACAAAGAACATGCATAGCTATGTTCTCACAGAGTGTTGGCAAGAACTGTTGACTGTACAGCTGGACTGATCCAGACTGACATCAGTGGTAGGAAAGTCCAATAGAAACTTTCAAGAAACAAGATATTCTTGGCAGTAGAATTAAAAATATGACTAGTTACAGCACTTTGGATATAAAATTGGCAGGATTCCTTCACATTTTTTAAAGGCATTCAGTTGAAAGCAATCCAAATGGTGATGAGCAAAAAGAGAGCACCTGCTTTTCATTGGTAAACAAATACTGCTCAAAACATGAATTCCTGGATAAAGACAAATGTGTGTGCTTCTGAAATAACTGCCAGTGGAAGAAATGTTTAGAAAAGAAAGAACAATCAGAACAGCATGACTACATTAAAAAGAAACTTTCATGCTGACTCTATCTTAAGAGGAAAATTTGCCTTGGCATTTTTAATCAATAGGCATTTATACAAGGCTTCTTTCCTCAACCCAGCTGCACCTCCTACTTTGCCATTCAGCAAGACTTTATTTGTATCAAGTTGGTTTTGAAAGAAAAATATTTTAATGATAGAAAAGAATGTTACCAGTCGCAAAAATGAGATACTTCAACAATGTAGTGACTATGGTCTTTGTTGTCCTTCAACTAGGTCCCAACCTGAAATAATACCTGAGGATATTAAACCATAAACCAGACTATATTATTAAAATCAAGTGAAAATATTATGAATATTTGGAAGATTTATTGCAAAAGTTCTCTAGATCTTCTTACACTTACTAAATTTGCCAACAACTGAATTTGTTATGTCTAGAAGTATGTGAGAGGTGGTGTCAGGAGCCATAGAGTCATTAGGATTGGAAGGCACCTCGAAAGATCATCTAGTCAATCCCCCACCACAGCAGGATCATCCAGATAAAGTTGTACAGAAACACATCCAAGCAGGTCTGGAATGTCTCCAGAGAAGGAGACTCCACAACCCCCCTGGGGAGCCTGTTCCAGTGCTCCAGTACCATCACTGGGAAAAGTTTCTTCTGANTAGAAACGAGGGGCTCAGAACTGGACACAATACTCCAGATGCAGTCTCACCAGTGCAGAGTAGAGAGGAGAAGAACCTCTGTTAACCACCCCCTTCTGATCCCCCTCCAGGATGCTGTTGGCCCTCTTGGCCACAAGAGCACATTGCTGGCTCAGAGTCATCCTGCTGTCCAATAGGACCCCCAGGTCCCTTTCTCTTACACTGCTCTCCAAGAGGTCATAGACTGGGCTGGTTATTGAAGTTCTTTTTGAAGAGGAAAACAAATGATTTCATGACATCACATATCCTTTCCCCAGATACTTCAGGCCCAATGGAGCTACTGTGATCCTGAAGTCCAGGCTTTTGAGAGAACTGACATTGTAGTTCTTAAGCTGTTCTCCATCATATTTGGAAGGTCAAGGTATTCAGTCCCCACTGAAACAGGGGAAGAGGGAAATAGCAAACACATTTAAAATGAGGGTGAAAAGGAAGACCTGGGAACTGCTTATCAGTCAGACTCACCTCCGTGCCCAGCAATATCTTGGCACAATGCCTTGCAGAGGGTAGCTGAAGGCATGTAGAAGACAAGAAGATGACTGCAGAGAGCCAACATAGATTCATGCCTGACTAAATGGAGTGACTGCATGGGTGGATAGGAAGAGCAACTGACGTCATGCATCTAGGCTTATGCAAGGTCTTCAACATGGTTCTATTACAATTCCCTTTTGGTCTTTCAATACTTAAAATGGGATTTTGATAAGTGAAAATTTTTCTAAGGCCTGCAGAATCACTTGGGTTAGAAAAGTCATTTTTTGTTATGAATGTGGCAAGACATTGTGTATTCCCCACCACTGGAAGCGTTCAATGTCAGGCTGGCTGGGGCTATGAACAACCTGATATAATTCAAGATGTTCCTGCCCACAGGATTTAATCAGTCAAAACAAAGTAATAGAGAAGTATAAAACAAAAGCTTGTTTGATGTTCTATTATGATAATGAGACACAGAGAGTATCTCAGCAGCCAGAAACGTAAATACTGTGACTTTAAAATAGACATGCCGTGTTAAATATCTTCCTTATCTTGTGTTCATTCTTCTAAGAGAAGATTTGTAAGGGTTTGACATTGACAAGATGTGCTATTACAGTTCTTGTCTTCCTGAGTGCTCACCTGATCCCACTCACTGTTTCTTTTTCCAGTCTGATTTGGGGTAAAATTATTCTACCTGTATCTGTACATTGTGAAATCTGTGCATGCACTGTCATTTTCCTGCATCACTGCGTAGATTTAATCATTTTTAGACTGGGTACAAGTATTGAGTGCTGTTTATTTTGTATTTGCAGTTTCAGAAATTGCTTCCTTGGCTAGTTCATTGAAAGGTGACAAATGACAAATACTAAAAAAAATGGGTTTGTTCTATCTAAGAAGAATGGAATATATTTGTATCTGCCTCTTCAATCACACTTCTTCCTAAATTTTAAAATTATGATTATTTATTCAAATGCAGATAGCATTTGGTGGCATATTGCACAAATTAGTACAAGATTTTCATATTTATTTTAGTTAGCATGGATAATCTCATAAACTCGAGGGCAAAATACTCAGTGGGCATGAGTTCACTCGTGAAGCATAATGCTTTTTGCCTAGGTTGCTTTTCATACATCTTGGCAAATATTTGTCTTGGTGTTCAATAATGCATTGAATAGGATTCACATCGAATCATAGAAATATTGGGGATTGGAAGAGGCTGCTCAGAGGTGTTGTGGAGTCTCCTTCTCTTGAGAAGTTCAAAACCCACCTGAATGTGTTCCTGTGCAACTTGGTCTAGGTGATCCTGCTGTGGCAGGGGGATTGGACTAGATGATCTTTCGAGGTCCCTTCCCAAGCCTAATGATTCTATGATAAGGAGGAATAGACATATAAATGTAATCAGACATACATAAATTATGAATCCATTACCAATGATACCTAACAGTTGCGTACATACATACTTTACAAAGATCATGCCAAGTCTACTGTGGACATACAGTGTGTTGGAAAAACGCTATGAAACTAACCCAGTAATTAGTCCATCGTTGCATTTTGTGCCCTCACTGTGAGCAGAACTAGGATGATGTATCTCTGAGAATGGTATGAAAACCACCACATAGAAAACATGTAACTTGCATTCATTTATTCCTTGGAGCATGAAGGCACAATTGTATGATTTTATATGTCTGCATCATGCTACTCTAGTTAACATCACTAACCATATCAATATTAATTTTACTATTATTAGTTTCACAGCTTCAAGTAACTTGCAGTAATGATTAACACAAGTTAATTAAACAAGTACAGTATTCGGCAGTGTGTTCCATTGTTTCATTTTTCAGTTCAATTTATGTTTCTATGAACACACATTATGCTTGAATTGTACCAAGTCATGATCTACCTAAATGTAGTTTATACCATCCACTAGTTTATGTGTTCCCTTATGTTACCTTTTATTACTGTGCACTCCAGAGTAAATAAGACCAGAGTTTTCACAATGAGTCTTTCACTTAGCCTAATCCTTTCCTTTCAGAAATATGCAAAAAATAAATGGAAACTCTAATTTAATATTTGAACTGGGCTGGCTAAGAAGCAATTCAGTATTTTAGCTGAAGAAGTGTTATCACTTTATAGAAATTAATTATACTGGGGGGTTTTTTCCTCCTTTTCCTTCATATATCAATCTTCATTTGTGCTATTTCGTTTTCACACATACTCATCATGTCAGATCCAGTTCACAAATGTATCACAGTGGACCAGCAGCTTGTGTGGCTGACTCACTCTATTGATATTAAACATCTTCTATTGCTGTGTTATTCTCTTAGTTTATCTCCATTAGTTCCCTACTCTTCTTGAGTGACATACATTAAAAACCAGTGTTGTATGTACATATACTCTTTCTTCCCCAAGTTTGCCTTTTCAAATGCTGTAACATTCACTTACTCTATTGAATTTTAATTTAATGTGTAAATCTTACTCTGGTCAGAACTATGAAACAAGAAAGTAACTGCACCAGCTGAGTCCATCTACTAATAATTGGTTTACATGGTTCCTTTGAAAGGCATTACTTTCCTTACTCAGTTAAAATAAAAAAGTATATTGAATAGATTCCAGGTCTTCACTTTGTCCTTTTGTGCTTCTCATCTTGCACACAGACAAATGGTTATTGATCTGCAGTAGGCTTTGCTCCTGGACTTCCTGAACTGAACATCAGGAGGGACTTCTGAAAGTCTGAAGTCTTCTCTTTTTCACAGCACTCTTTCTGACAAGCAGAAGATTCCAGTGTGGAGGTTGTCAGATGCTTTTGACTGAATATGCTATTTGTGAGCCAAAACACTTCCCAAACACATACTGCTTTTTTTCTTATCTTTTAGATATCCTTTTCTCAACACTTTCCTACTCCTATTTCCCTGCAAAACAGATTTGTCAAGACAGTTCCCCTCAAAATACATTTATACATATGGATGCCATTGCATCTAGTAACTCCTGATATCCCACACATAAGGAGGACATAGAACTGTTAGAGCTGGTCCAGAGAAGGGTGAATCAAGGGCTGGAGTACCTTTGCTATGAGGATAGGCTAAGGGAGCTGGGGCTGTTCAGCTTAGATAACAGAAGACTCTGGAAGGACCTTATAACTGCCTTCTAATACCTGAAAAGAACCTGTAGGAAGCCTGGAGAGGGATCTTTTCACAGAGTAACTAGGGAAAGTATGAAGGGAAATTATTTTAAACTGATGTAGAGCAGGTTTAGACTACATCTTAAGGAGCTGCTCTTCAGCACAAGGGTGGAGAGATTCTGGAATCTCCTGGAGAGGTTGTACATGCCTCCTCCCTGGAGGTGTTCAAGGCCAGGTTGGATGATGCCTTTTGCAACCAAGTCTAGTTGAAGGGCTCCTTGCTCATGGCAGGGAGATTAGAGTAAATGATCTCTAAGGTCCCTTCCAACCTATGGTATTCTCTGATTCTATATTTCTATGATTCTATGTTGAGTTTTTTTCCTTCTTTGTCTAAAACATGTTTTTCTCTAATTATATTTTGTTTTCCACAACGAAGTTGGAGGCAATCCATGCCTTTGTGTGTGAATAAGCAGACCATAGCACACTGTTACCATACCTATGCTCTTTCCCTAATAGTAATCCTTGTACATCCAATAAAAGAATTCTTTTAGTAATGTTTTTAATCTATATAATAAATTTTATGAAACCTATACATAGACCTCATTAAATTTCATTAAATCAAAAATTTCTCTTATGATTCAGAAAGGAATGGTTTTTACCCATCATATAATAGACCACAATACTCAGTAAAACTTAGAGTGATCTGTAATTCTGTGATAACACAGAGTAAAATTTTGCCTTTTAAAAGATGGGGTTTTTGTAGACATGAGAAAATATTCTTTATTTTTGTGAATCTAGAAAAGAAATAGCTGAGGAATAAACCAGTACTATTAATACTTAAAACAAGAACAAGCCTATTAAGAACTTGTATGTCCAGTCCTGAAAACTTGTCAGCCACGCTGCAGAGATTGTCTTACAAGTGAAACTCAATTATTCATTATACAACACACAAGAAAGTTACAACTATCTGCAATTATCAAATAAGAAATCATCACACGCTTTAATCTTATTTCATTTTACCCTCTAGCAGCCTACTTTGAGACGCATCCTGTGAGTTTTTATTGCACTATTTTCAACGATGCCTTGGTTTGCTCCCTTTTGACAAGGTAATAGAAAGGTTTTAGCATTCAAAATATCATGGAAGCATGATTTTTCAAGTCAGAGGAGTGGAATAAACTTGCTTAGCTTATATAGCTAGGAGTTTTACTTTGTTTAGACACACATATATTACTCTGCAATGTATGAGCAATTACAAGATAAAGAAGTCCTGCTTTTATTCTCACTTCCTTTTAGCATAGAAGTGATCCCATTGGTTTTGTTACAGCCTTCTCTGACTTGAACTCATACTCTCCCTCTCCCCTCCCTCTCCTCATCATAGTTTTCTGCAGTATTTACATTGTTCACTGGAGCTCCAGACAGTGCTTTCCAGAGAGTCACTTTGGAAAGATGAGCAAAAAGAGGACTGTAATTGCTACAGAGATTCCTTGTAATTGTATTAATTTGTAATTAATTGTAAACACAAGGAAACCCACAGATGAAGCCTCACACCCTGGTTTCAGTAGTACCTGAAAATGCGATTTCAGTTCCAGTTTACCAGGCTCAGATGTCCGTACTTATCTCCATTCCTTCTACAGAGTTCATGAGTGTTCCGTTGCGTTTTCCTTACTACTTTGTGCTCTCACCTTTTGACCAAGCACGGGTTTGGTAGCGCTTGGTTACTTTTTTAAGTTCTCCAGTGCATCTCAGTGGATTCTTTTTTAAACTACTGGTATTAAAAAGGACTATAAATAATAGTACTGATACAAGTCTTATAAATTACCACTGCAGATGTTCAAACTATTTATAGTAGAAGAAAATATGCAAATGATCCCGAAATCTTGATTGGATGGCTCAGTATCACCACTGAGGATACTGATTTTGTGAGTAAATCAAGTCAACATGCACTGAGTTATATTTTTATCCCAAGATCTGTGCGTAACTGAAATAACGATGCTTTTGATCCAATTCATGGTGGTCAGAGAACGCGTTTTCTCTCCTTCTGTTATTCCAAAGGTTAAGGAGCTGATTTGTCCAACTGAACTGCACCTTTGGAGGACACTGGTTTCAAACACAGGATTCTTATGTACAGTGTTAGCGGATTCGCAGACACGCACACTAATGAGACTGATCCTGTGCATTTATTTTTGCTATTTCTCGGCTTTTAGATACTCACAATCTCCTGAAACATGTTATGCCATTTCTTTGTTGGTTTTGAACACTTTCTGTGTTTTTATCTTGACCTTAATGTGATCAACCTGAAGGGCTTGCTCAACTCAAAACCAATCGCTTAAGGAAAGGACTGGGTTATCAATCATGTGCCAGCCCTGCAGAAACCCACCCATGCATGGAAGAAATACCCTTGACTTACAAACAGTCCCACCTCCCACCATTTCTCTAGGCTATTTTTTGTGGGTTTATGTTTTATTCGCTTCTCCCCAGCAGCAAGCAGCCAACACCACAACTACCTTCTACTTCAGTGCCACCAGAAATACAGACTTTTATCAACAGTCTTACTGCAAAAAGAAATAGAGCTCATTCTCAAGCAAAAATATCTAGAAATCTCACATTATTCATTCAGAAGAAAGAATTATTCTGAAGAAAATACAGCTAAGAGTGCAATAGTTGATTAAAAACTATATTTGATGCACTGAAAATATAGGGGTATGTAGAGTTAGTCACTCCATCACAGCTTCAAGGAACTGGTTAGTAAAATTACCAAGTTGAAGTGTTGGATCTTTTCTTATGTCAATCCCATTTATTAACAATTAATTTGTAGCACAAGTATAGATAGAGTCAATTTTCAATTCGACCATGAAACTAACCAACAATTAAAACACAGAGAAATATATTTGAAAGTCATTTACATACATAAGATGCATAAAGAAAGAAGGCAAAATAGGCAATAGAAAGAAAAATGCAAAATGTTAATAGAAATATTTCACTATCTCTTGAATTACATAACCTCTAACTCTTTAAGCTGTGATATTTATTTCCTAATGATGCTCATCTGTGCTATATTCATAGAATCATAGACTTATCAGGGGTTGGAAGGGACCTTGAAAGTTCATCCAGTCCAATCCCCCTGCCACAGCAAGATCACCCAGACCAATTCCAGGCAGGTTTCAAACATCTGCAGAGGAGACTCCACAAAACCCCTGGGCAGCCCTCCTCCAGTGCCCCGTCGCTCTCCCCGGGCAGTAGTTACAGAGTGGGTATTTTGTGAGATCCAGATCAATGAGTTGGTATGCCACATTCATTTCATATTCCTCTCAGGTTTATGTTAAAGACAAATTGCTAAGCCAAACCGTTGTAAATATAATGTAAGCCTTACAAAGGCTGACAAAAATAGGTTTCACAACTGTACATGCCCTGTCATAATTCAAATAGAAGAAGAATCTATATGTGTTGTTTGGATTTCATTAGGTAGAATTTTTCCTTGGAACGCTGAAAAAGTTGGTGATGTACTCCAGTAAATCCAGGTTGTTCAGCTAACTGCCATGCTCAGGATAATTTGTCGTTTTATCTTGCCATTCAACAACTACAGTGAATAAAAACATTAACATATGGCTTTAAAAAAACCACAAATGGAAACCACTAAAACTACTGTTTTCTCCCCCCCAGAATTTAAAAATCACATTATCCTTAGCTGGTGGCATTAATAACAGTATTGAGAGAGTTGGGTAGAATGCTGTGTCAAGATCTTTCAGTTTTGTTCCAGTCCCTTCAATAGATCAAGATTATTAACCAGGCAAATGGTGTGACCTGTCTCTTTCTGGTAGACAGCTTTATGTGAAGATCAATACTGATGTTAATTATGTAGACATACCTGAAAACTGAACTTATACCTAAGTTATTTTACCTTGGTTAGGATTCAAAAGGCCATTTGTCAGAATAGAGATTGCTCTCTAAACGAATGCCTAACATAGTATTTTAACACAGAAACTTACTGGGTTTTGAAAACAGAGAGCACACCTGGCACTCGTGGAAGTCCATAGGTGGAGAGTGTCGGATCATACGCAAACAGCAAAAAACCCTCTGGTAAATCAGAGCTTTGGTCAATATCCAAGTGCTGGACTGTCTGATTCAGGTTTGGGATTAGAGTTTCAATTTCAATTGTGCTAATACAATTTTCAACGTGTTCATAATTTAACCATGGACTACTTTGAGGTGGCTTTTTAGGATCTCCAGAATGGCCTTAAAATAAAAAGGACTAGTAATGTGAATCAGTTACTGACCCAGGGACTGCAGGAAGATGCTTACAATTGTCTGCAGTACTGCTAAGCAAGTCTGTGGCCTCTCATGTGATAGAAAATCTCTTCAACGCCTCAAATACTGAACTTCAGTATTGTGTAATCCAGGAAACAACATCAGGCACCAGTGGAGACTTTGTCATTGTCATTATTCAGTAATACCTTGAGTGAGTTTGGGAAATGGCACACTCAGCTATACCCTGCAGAGTGACTTTTTATACTGGCTGTGCTGTCCCTTGGATACTAACCAGTTTCCATGTTTCTTTGAAATCCTAGGTATGACTCAATTGAAAACAGATAGGTTTCTACTGAAAAATATAAAAATATAAGTAAAATATCCATGTAGTAGAATAGATGCAATTGGAAGTTGTAGAAATAAAAATTACACTAGGAATAGTTTTCACATGTTATTGTGGATAAGAAATAAGCCACGTAATGGAATGAGGGTTAAGGTTACAAATGGTTAATGAAATGCATTAGTGAAGATTGAAATCAATTAGAGTGTGTCCTGTTCAGCCTCTGAAAAAAAGTGTATGGTGGCTGTATTTCCCTTCTTTTGATGTTGAATTTGGGGGCCCCTTAACATAGTCCTAGGCAGTAGACACATTACAATTCAATAAAAGCTAGTAATAGAGTGGTGTTTTAGCATATTCTCTGATTGCAGGGTTTATTCTCAAAAGCCAGTAATTTGAAATCAAAATACTGAAAGGGTCACAAAAATAGCTATCAAGTGTAACTGGCTTTCACATTGGCTGCTGAAAAGAGCAATAGAAAACACTGGAAAAAGTTCCTGAGGATTTTAAGATATTATTGAAGCAATAGCATGAACAAACATGATTTAATTAGAGCCATTCAGCAGAGGTTTAAGAGGGGAAATTCATGCTCAAGCAAATTAAAAGGTCTTCAAAGATGTTATTGTCATGCAGTTCTGAGTGACTCTGGGTGCTCGTAACAGGATATGGACCCATTCACCTCTGGGTCATTACTTCAAATTTAACCAAGGTCAGTGGCAACCAGAAGTTGTCAATGACCAGTGACCGGTGTAAAATACGCTGAAGGGTCTCCTTTGTATGCTTATTGGACACTAGCCCACATCAAAAAAGCACCCTCACAATTGATACTGCTGTTGTCAACCTTAACAGCGATGAAGGGGTTGCGTGGTCTTGTACTTCTCTCTGATCTTTCTAGGTCAAGACTAAATGAAGTACAGCCTTTGCTGTAGCTGTGCAGCTATGTGCAGCTCAGGTCTAGCACTAGATATGAATAATAAATAAAATGTAAGAAATAGAGAAAGGAAAAACAAAAAGAGAAGAAAAATAGCAGAGTGCTAACTCAAAGCTTGTGCTTTGTTTGTTTTACTCAGTATGAACGGTATCTGAAAAGGATTTAATAGAGGACATAGTGAATATTATAGGTTTAGCAAAAGTGATCTAGAATATAAAGCTCATCTAATCTGTGGATTATTGTATGTCTTAAAAAATATAGTATTAAATTAAAGCCTAGAAAAATTAAAAATTAGGAAAAAAGGGACAAAGAATAATTCCAGTGTCCAATATCTTCTGGTAACTATGGCATACAGCAAGAAATTGGACAGAGTCAGTAAAAGGTTGAGACCCAAGAGGGTATTTCATTGCTAAATTTCACTTGAATATAAAACTCTTCCTTCAAAAATTATCTTAAAAGAAATTAACTCGTTTTTCTACTACTATGCAGTGATCACTTTCTTGTATTTTAACCCTTAAAGTCTTCATTAAAATATCCTTTTATAACTATGACCCCTCCTTTTCAGGTTACTTTTTTAGTTAAATCCAGTTCCACTGACCCAATTGTACAATAAACAGCCAGAGGACTGATTTTAGAAGCATCTGAATCTATGAAATTGGATATGAAAGAATCATAGAGTCATCAGGGATCAGAAAGGACTTCGAAAGATCATCCAGTCCAATCCTCCTACCACAGCAAGACACCCAGACCAAGTCACAGAACAAAACATTACAGATTGGAAGCAACCTGGAAGGATCATCTAGTCCAATACCCCTGCCACAGCAGGACCACCCTGACCAAGTCCAGGTGGGTTTCAAATGTCTCCAGAGAAGGAGACTCCACAAAACCAGCTGGGCAGCCCCCTCCAGTCCCCAAATACTCTCACTGGGAAGAAGTTATAGAATCACAGAATCAGTCAGGGTTGGAAGGGACCACAGGATCATCCAGTTCCAGCCCCCCTGCCATGGACAGGGGCACCCCACCCTAGAGCAGACTGGCCAGAGCCTCATCCAGCCCGGCCTTAAACACCTCCAGGGATGGGGCCCCAACCATCTCCTTCCATGAAAAAAGGAAACTTTGGGAGGAGCACTGTGTTTAATTGTACATGAATGATTGACTGCAACAGGTTGAAACACTTGTATTGTTCAAGGCTTGAAGCAGAGAGAGTACTGTTTAACCAGAACATGAAAATTAAACAATGGATGGAAATATAGATATTTCACTCTTCTGATAATGACTACATTGAATAACTTGCTACTGGGATCAGCAGCAACGATAACAGCAAAGGGTAATGGAAACAGCAAACAGTATCAGATAAGAAAACAAGAATAGAAAATAAAATCATAGAATTGTTGGATCATTTGGGAGGGAAAGTAACCTTTAACTCTGCTTTTCAGCTCAGAGTACTCCTCTATAGATCAGTGCTCATATATTGACAAAATATGCAACATTTTAATGGCAAATTGGAATTATTTTTTATAGTACACTTGGCAAATATATGTGATAGGATTACAGAGTCCTGTTACAAATAATCAGAACAGAAATGGGAGATTAAAGACCTTTTTTCCCACTCTTTTTCAGGATAAAGCCAACAAATTTGTTTACTCATGGAATAAATTTCCCTAAATATCCACCATAGTGATTGCATTTTTTCATGTTATTTACTCTTTTTACCTGTATTAATGCCTGCATGTTTAACAAATGGAAATCCTACAATCAAATAATAGACTTTTTCAGTCATCTGAGGCATTCCCCTTTAACCAGCTGTTAAATGATGGAGAGTCTTGGCAGGTTCCACCACCCACCAGCACTTTCGGGTGGATTTCATTCAGCCCCATAGACTTACAGGTGTCCAGTTAGCTTAGTAGGTCAAACATTACTGTTTCGTGGATTACAAGGGTACCCAACCATAGGCCACACTTCTTTAGTGCAGCCCAGGATATGATTGGTTTTCTGGGTTGCAAGAGAGTATTTTTGGCTCATGCCCAACCCTTAATCCAGCAGGATATCCAATCTTTCAGTGCAGGGCTGCTCTCAGTTATATCACCCCTCTCACCACTGGAGGATCCTATCAATGACTGTGGGGGAGAGAATTAAGAATCAGGGGATTCCTTACTGAGGACTGCCCCAGCCCAGCTGCAGAACCTTGCACTTGGCTTTACTGAACCTCATGAAGTTCATATGGGCCTACGTCTACAGCTTGTCCAGGTCCCTCTGGATGGCATCAAACATCATAATTAATGTCTGTCTTTAAATCCTCACGTTGAAACCTTTCAAAGCAAATGTTTTTTTCAGATGTCCACAACTTCAAAAATATTAATCAATTACATTAATCAAAATTCCAGTTACTGATAGTGGATTTTTTAACTTATTTTGCCTAACAGAATATGTTACGTTAACTAAATGTTCTTTGCTTTCAAAAGGAAAGCAAACTCCAGGAATCTAATCTCTCAAGGACCCTTCCGATCCCTAAACATTCTGTGATTCTATGATCATGCTGATTCCCTCTATCATTGCTTTGTATGAGTTCAGGTTTGCAGTTGGATAGTTTAGACTGCTCAGTTCAATTACATAGCTACATCCATACAACCACTCTTCACTCTAGATGAATAGAAGAGGATATATCCAAGTTTTCCCAGAACAACTTTGTGATAGAACATGCTTATGCATAATAATATATGTTACTAGCACATACCCTAGCAGCATAAAATCATTGGAATCAATAGGGATTGGAAGGGAACTCGAAAGGTCATCCAGTCCAATCCCCCTGCCACTGCAGGATCACCCAGACCAAGTCGCACAGGAACACATCCAGGTGGGTCTGGAATGTCTCCAGAGAAGGAGATTCCACAACCCCCCTGGGCAGCCTGTTCCNGAGAAGAACCACTCTTGATCTGCTAAACATCCCCCTTTCTGATGCTCTGCAGGATGCTGTTGGACCTCTTGGCCACTAGAACACATTGCTGGCTCAGAATCATCCTGCTGGACACTATTAAGGAGAAGAACAAACCTGTTCCATCATTTACCTGTCCCCTTCAGAAGTCATCAAGCCTAATCCTTTTCTAACATGTAGCCTTTAGAAAGGGTATAAAACCAGACTTTTACTCTCCCTCAGCAAAATATAAGCAGATTGAAGTCAGAGCCTTTGATATTTGAGTACTCCACACTATGTATCCTAAGTGTTTTCACTACTCTGCACTTAATAAAGCTCTGCAGTAAGACTGTAAAGAAATGTCCTTAAGAACATGCAGACAATTATGGTGAAGTGTAACTAAAGGCATCACATTGCTATTCTTGAAAGGCTCTCTGCAATCTACTGTTGAAATTGTACTGCACAGAATATGTATATAATTCCAGGGATTGCTGTATTTCTCTCCTTTGACTTTCACTGCCCCATCAGATCTCCTCCTCATCCATAGTTTCCGAAACCTGTTTGGCAGGATATAATGGCTTGGGGAAAAGGCATGTTGTTTTTTGTGGCCTTTCAGGTTATTAATCATTAGTAACCTTGTATGCTGAGGTCGTTCATTAAATATGCATGCCTTTTGGTAATCTGACGCTTAATATATATTACAAACACTGTGCACTAACAGCAATTATAGTCCCTCTAATGGGCTTTCTAATTGTGGTATGATGTTGGAGAAGCCAGTGAAGTCTGAGATTCCAAAAATATCAGTAAAACAGATTCTTCCAAATGACAGCTGAGTAATAAACACGTGGGGAGAAACTACTCATTTGGAACATCGTAGAATAAGCTATATAGGAAACGGAATTATTAGGATTAGTCTCTATTTCAATCTGAGTCAGAAAAAGAGATTGGGGGAAAAGCATATCACAAGCAGCAAAATATTGGAGCACATGAACTCTGTGTTTAGTTCAAGTCTATCTACTTCAAATTGGTTAAAGATATTTTTTTAATCCTCAAATAATCCTTTTGAAAGTTAGAGAATTAAGGAGTAGAAGAATATTCTTGATGAAGAGCTCAAGATCTTTCCTCTTTCTGAAAATAAAATATATACTTAATATTTACCAAAACAGGAAGAATAGCACCTGCTGTACCTTTAATCTGTTTGTCTTCGGCTGGTAAGCATGCAATGCAGAGAAGGAGACTCCACAACCCCCCTGAGCAGCCTGTTCCAGTGCTCTGGTACCCTCCCTGGGAAGAAGGTCCTGCTGATACTGATATGGAACCTCCTCTGTACCAGCTGGCACCCATTTCCCCTTGTCCTATCACCAGATGACCTTGAAAAGAGCCTAGCTCCACCCTCCTGACATCCACCGCTCACATATTTATAGGCATGAATGAGGTTCCCCCCCCCTCAGCCTCCTCTTCTCCAAGCCCAAGACACCCAGCTCCCTCAGCCTTTCCTCATAAGGGAGCTGTTCTACTTCATCATCTTCATTGCTCTACGCTGGACACCCTCCAGCAGCTCTGTGTCCTTCTGGAACTGAGGGGCCCAGAACTGGACACAATCCTCCAGATGCAGCCTCACTACTGTAGAGTAGAGGAGGGGGAGAACCTCTTTCAATCTACTAACCACCCTCCTTCTGATAATAATAAGGACAATTTACTGTACTAATTAAAAAATGTGAAGCCAACACCAGTTATACAAGGTTATTTACGGGACTGTTTTCCTCTAGACTTTAATGAGCTTTTGCAGAACATTATAAGCTGTCTGCAAATATTGTACAAGCTTTAGAGCTGATTTAGAAAACTTATCTGGATTAAAGCTGGCAGTAGTAAGTTTTGTGTTTCAGGGGCATAGTGAAGCTTTGCTGTGACTGTAACCTAATTAAGTACTGTTAAAACAAGGGGATCATGAATACATTTATTTTTCATTTTTGAAGGTTTAAAAGGACATAAAGCAAGGTAAAAGAAATTTGAGGAGTGCTTATTTCAGCTTATTACAGGTGGTGAGATATCAGTCTGGCTCAGATTCCAAAAGATGTTCTATATATCTTCTTTCTGTGATGTGAGAAAATTTTTCTAGTTCTTGCTAGACTGGGTTAATTAAAAATATACCCTCCACTGTTATGCAGATGTATTCCATACCTGCATTCCATATATGTATAAATATTGTGTCCAGTTCTGGGACCCTCAGTTCCAGAAGGACACAGCTGCTGGAGGGTGTCCAGCGTAGAGCAACACAGATGATGGAGGAAGTAGAAGAGCTCCCTGATGAGGAAAGGCTGAGGGAGCTGGGTCCCTTTAGCTTGGAGAAGAGGAGGCTGAGGGGTGACCTCATTAATGTCTATTAATATGTGAGGGGTGGGTGTCAGGAAGATGGAGCCAGTATCTTTGCAGGGTCATCTGGTGATAGGACAAGGGGCAATGGGTGCCAGCTGGAACAGAGGAGGTTCCATATCAATATCAGAAGGAACGTCTTCCCAGGGAGGGTACCTGAGCATTGGAACAGGCTGCCCAGAGGAGTTGTGGAGACTCCTTCTCTGGAGATGTTCCAGACCCACCTGGATCTGTTCCTGTGCGACTTGGTTTAGGTGGTCCTGCTGTGGTAGGGGGATTGGACTAGATGGTCTTTCGAGGTCCCTTCTGATCCCTTATGATTCCATGATCCTATATTTTGGATTTAAGGTCTTCATTCTACAGTTTTCCACAGGAAGATATTCTTTTGGCTACACAGGTTATCTGATTTCCACTGTCACACCAATGTGGTGAAGGCAATAACAGGGTTACAGCCTGAGATTGTCAAACCTGCAGAAAGATACGATTATAATCATAACAAAAAAGTTCCAAAAAGGAATTACACTGACAGCTAATCAACTTAGCATTAGTAGCATGAATAAAATATCAGAACAGGATATATTGCTTAGAACCACAGTCTTAAAATACAACATTAAAAGCATCTTAGGCTTTTTCTAGGAAGTAGTCAGATACAGTCAATACACATTGTATTTCTGGAAGTTTCTTTAGAGACAATCAGTAGAATTTTCCAATTCAGCCTCAGTATTTAAAGAAAACTGCTGTTAGGTCAAATGGTTTAAGACAATGCTGTTGCCTTCCAGTACATAATAAAACACTTTTCAGTTCACCATTTCTCTTACAAATCACATCCCCTTTAGAAAAGAATTTATACTGATTGTATTATTGTTAGTGGATCAATAAAAATATTTCTCCTTGACCTTGGAAAAAAAATCATGACTTTATTTAGATAAAGATCTCCATCAGTTTCTAAAACTTACTAAAAGGTCTAGAAAATGGCAAAAACATTATTAAGAACTTCTGGAGAACAAGCATCTTTTCCTTTATAATTTGGATTTGCTCATCCCATAATTAATTTTATTTTTAGCTGAAAAAATGATTGAATAAAATGCCTAACTAGCTTGCAGAGGGTAAGCTTGTTCTGCCCAAGGGTAAAGAAAAATAATAAATACACCTGTAATGATAACACTATTAAGAGAAGCTGTGATATCACTTATCTGATGTTTCAGTGTCTATGATTCTTCTTGTCTAGTGGAGTCTCCTTCTCTGGAGACATTGCAGACCCTCCTGGGTGTGTGACTTGGTCTAGGTGATCCTGCTGTGGCAGGGGGATTGGACTGGATGATCTTTTGAGGTCCCTGCAGATCCTTAATGATTCTGTTACTCGCTTCTCTACAGAGGTTCTCATTTAAAGCAAATTACACCCAGCGGGATAATTTTAAAACAAATCCATCATTAACATATCTAAATATTGTAAACACAGAGGTCAGTTGTATGCTGTGAGGCATTGGTATGCAGGCCATAGTTGGTTTAGCTTTTAGTGTGAACAGCCCTTAAAGTAGCTGTAGGATGGTGTTTCTGATCATACTGCTGGAGTTTCTAAAGCCAAATATTATGAAGTATCTTCCTGTGGAATACCTCCTCTTGGCTGTTTTAAAACTGCAAGGGCTACTTTTACTCAGGGCTGAATGTTGACTGTTACAAATATTCAGAGGCTCTAAAACTGAGCACATAGATTGTTTGGATAATCTAGGTTATCTTACCTAACCTGTTTGGATACTCTAGGATATCTTACCTAACCATAGAGAATAACTGAGTAACTTTTGCATCAACTACTTTCTGTATGGGCAGAATGTATATTAAATATTTACATCTATTGTCTGGGGCTTCAGGTGCAAAAAATAGTGTCTAAAATCAGTAACTCTCACAAAAATCACTCTCAGAAAAATAGATGCCCAGTTTAAATAACCAAAACAAATAACTCCTACATCTGTAACTTCTGTGAGTCCATGATTGCTGCAAAGATGTTTTGAATGCATCCATTTCCATGCAAATTCATTGTGAACTGTCTGTTTAAATGCAAATAAAAGACAATATGAAAATAGAATTTTAAAAAAGATTACTCACTTTTTAAATGTGACCAGTCAAATATGCTGTAAGATCTTTATTCTTCTGATATAATTCCATTCATTTCTTTGAAAATCTCCATCAATCTTATATTTGGAGCTGGGTATATCTTGGATAATAAAAACTGCTAAATTAAGCACTGTATTAGAGGCTTGCAAACAAAATTCTCTGCAAAACTATCAAATATTGCAAAAAGTATAGGTATAGGGACTTCAGAGATACAGGCAAAACTAACACTGCAAAGCAAGAAGATTTATAGTTAAGATTCAGAGTATAGTTTAATCTTCTCCTCTTAGATTAGCCCCTGATATTTCTCTTTCTTCCGAAGACAATTTTTTTTTCTTGAATCTATTTTTCCACAAAGAACTTTATACAATCGAAAAAATCTTTGAAATCTTAAATCTAAAATTCCTGCTGGACTGGAGGTGGTTTTTATCTTCTAAAACAAACACTGTCAGAGCAGGATGGCTCTGAAAAATAAAATAAAAAGGTGGGATTATTTTCACCTTAAATTGTTTTCCTGAGCTCCTCTCAAGCATGTCTTTCCCAAACCTGTAGTCATGAATGGGGTTGCTCTTCCCCAGACGTAGCACTCTACACTTGTCGTTGATGAACCTCATAAAGTTTCGCTCTGCTCAACGCTCCAGCCTACCCAGATCACACTGGATAGCAGCACAGACATTCATCATGTCAGCCATCCCTCCCAGCTTTGTATCAGCAGCAGATACGCTAAGGTGCACTCCATCCCCTCATCTAGGTTGTTGGTGAATATACTGAATAGGACTGGACCCAGTACTGACCCCTGAGGAACAGCTTTAGATACAGGCTTCTAAATAGACTCAACTATATTGCAGCTTGCACCCATTGCCCCTTGTCCTATCACCCCATGACCCTGAGCCTGGCTCCTGACACCCACCCCTCACATATTTATGGACATGAATGAGGTAACCCCTCAGCCTCCTCTTCTCCAAACTCAAGAAACTAGCTCTGAAGCACACTCTTCTGATGTCCAAATCAGTAATGTTTTGAACCATTACATTGCTTTTTGAGACAAGATCTGTCATAAAACTTATGTACAGGCTTTACCCTAATGGTGTATTTAATGTCTTTCACATCTTCAGGCATAAAAGCCCCACTGGATATTACTGACTTCACTTTGATAACACCACCACCAATTGACTTCTTTCCTATGAACTGAGCAATTTCTAGGTTAATGTTGGAATAAGAACATTATTGTTTTTACTATAAAATAAAACTATTAAATTCAGATGAAAACAGATTCACCTTCAGGAAGCAAAGAAATAAAAAGCAGCTCATCGCAGCTCCTCTTTGAACAGAAATCCATGAATCTGAAACTTTTAGTGTCTAACAGATTCCTTCCTAAATGAGAATTATGACTTCTCCAATAAATTATTCACTAACTACCTATCTAATAATTTATCAGCAGGAACTAATGAACTCCCACACAGTGTGCCATTTCATTTAGGCTAGAAAAATTCACATCAAATTAGAAGACGTCCATACAGTCTACGTTCAAAGCAGAAGTGAAACCTTACATATGGAGCTCCCATTCACACAAGCTCAATACATCAACTACTTATTTTAAATACTTTACTGATTATAATAAAACAGACTGAGAGACATCAACATTGCTTTTTTCCAATATTCCATTTACTTTAATGTATTGTTTCAGTGTTATTTTGATATAAGGATGTTTAAAAATGGTGCCTGTAATCTACATTTTTGATCTGTTTAAAGAGCTGCTGGCTTCAGCAGAACATTAATGCAAATCTAATGTACCTGCTGGTATGATTAGCTGAATCAAATGATGGCATTTAAGTAACACCTAAATAATCTTAATTAGGATCTTCAGCTCATCTTAGCACTTGGAACTCTACAGATGGATAGTCTTAATTATCAGCCTTTTGATTAGGATAACAGCTCTAATCAAGATGATGTGGTTCTGATAGACAGCATATCAGTACATTAATGACTGTTGTTAAGAGGGAAACATAAGTGAAAAACAAGAGCTGTCTGCTATCTGGAACACGGTAAAAGAATAAAGTCTACAGTATGTGAAGAAATTAATGTTTTGTGGGAAGAACATAAGTATTCACATTTGGTATGTGTGGAATTGAGCCAATAATAACGCCTCCTCCCAGTTTCCCCCATGCTACTCCCCCACACTAAATATGGCCATGACTTCTCTCTTGCACGGTCACAAATCATGAGTAATGCAAATAAGTTTATAAACATTCCTTTTTGACACCTTGTGATTTTATGAAAGTCCGAGGGACACAGGGCATTTGAAGCAATGCCAGTGAAAAGGTTCCATATGTAAGGAACAGTAACAAATGGCTTGTTAGTGGGTGCTGTTCATTTGAGAAGGAGGCTATAAATTCAAAAGCATTGCTACGTCGCAAGAAACACAAAACCATCGATGAAAATGGAACGCTTGCTTGCAGCCAAGTTACATGGTGTAACTTCCGCTCCTGAGATGTTTCATCATTCACTGCTGTAAAATTAATGTGGATGTTGGACTAATTAGGGATGCATGCTAGAATATGCAAGGTGTTTGTTCTCTAATATTCAGATATTGAAATAAAAGTTGTGTTTCACAAAAAAATGAATATTTAAGTAATCCTAATGAAGGCAACAGTATATATAATTTTGGTATCATAGAATCATTAGGGATCAGAAGGGACCTCGAAAGATCTTCCAGTCCAATCTCCCTGCCACAGCAGGATCACCTAGACAAAGTTGCACAGGAGCACATCCAGGCGGCTGCCTGAAGAAAATGCCTTCACAACCCCCCTGGGCAGCCTGTTCTAATGCCCTGGTCCCCTCCCTGGAAGAAGTTCCTTCTGATATTGATATGGAACCTCCTCTGTTCCAGCTTGCACCCATTGCCCCTTGTTCTATCACCAGATGACCTTGAGAAGAGCCTGGCTCCATCCTCCTGACACCAGGAACAAACTTTAGAAGCTATTTTGTATTAGCAAATGAATGGTTTTGAAATGTCAATTCTTTTTCACCTAGTCTAGATCTTTATACAGCATCGTTTCTCACTCCTTGATGAGGGTGAGACCTAAGGAATAAAATAGTTATGAATTATAAATTAGTATACTGGGCTTACTTTCAGATACACTTTTAAGTTCCTGACAGATTCAAAATTTATTACTAAATTGGGGGGGGAAAGAAAAATTACCCCACCCTAGACCACACGAAAGCAACTGAACTCCAACAGATCAAGCATATTGAAATTGAAAGATAGTATTTGCAGTTAAAAGAGAAGTAAGTTTTGCCAGAATAAATAAGCAAGACAAGTAGCTGACTCCTGAAACAAGCAGCTCTATAACAGCAGCTTATGTGCACTAGGTGACCAATGTGTTCTTTGAATATTCAAAGAGCTTGGTGGGAGATAAGGTTTAAGTAATTACAATTGTCTAATCACCCTTTCCATGAGGAAGGGCTTACTAACATCCAACCTAATCCTCCCCTGGCAGCTTCAGGCCCTGCCCTCTTGTCCTATCACTAGTTGCCTGGGAGATGAGATACAGAGAGCGTTAAGTTTCCCCCTGAGTCTCCTCTTCTCCAGACTAAACAACCCCAGATCTCCCAGCCTCTCTTCAGAAGACTTTCCTTCTTGTCCCTTCACCAGCTTCATTGCCCTCCTCCGGTTCTACTTCAGCACCTCAGCACCTTTCTTGAAATGAGGGGCCCAGAGCTGTCCCCAGTACTCAAGGTACTCACCAGTGCTGAGTACAGGAGGAGAGTTACACCCCTAGTCCTGCTGGCAACCAGTCAGGTCACAGCCTGAAAGACCTCTCCCTGAAACTGAAGAATAAAGATGCTAACTTAAAGCTCAGAGAGCCTTAACAGCAAGAGTTTCTCAGTGATGTTAGGTTTCCACAATAGATGGGCTAACATCTGACTGATTTATAAGAAACAGCAAATCAGAGATTCATTCAAGCAGTATTCACCCTATAAACACTATTTAGTTGAGATGAAACAAATAACTTGTATTATGGTTCCTTTAATTTCATGCAGGTATGTCTCCTCCTGCAAATCCCCTCCCTATCAAATCCATGGACTCTAAAGAAAAACGGTGGAGATTAAATCCTCCAATTATGCTGTCAAGTGGGACACGATCAAAGATTTAGCTGGAAGTTCTAATAGATGCAAACACAAGATAATTTGTAAATTGAAAAGGAACAAGAATGTTTTAAATAATGCAAATTAAGCTAGACTTGGAGCCTCATTATACTCAGCATTTTAGTTCAACCAGAGTACATTTACTGGTGCATTAATTTGTTTATACTCTCTTCTTGTCCTGTGTAGTTTCTCATAGTTCTGACACCAATTTTAGCCTTAAGCTTTTAGAAAAATAAAGGAATACCAAAGGAGACCAAAAAAAATTCTAATGAAGTATTTCCTCCTTATGTGCAGACATTATTTAATGTCATCCTACTATATATAGTTGAGACAGGTTTAAAAAGTATGTTACGTTCTCTAAATATTCCAAGATCCCTTGGGAATGTTATGTTTCACAAGAAAAGTGTCCAGAGTCAGACAAGAGAAAAAATGTCGTATTTTTATAATCTTTCAGCTCTTCTCCACTAGCCCAGTAAATCCTGTGTTTAGAAAAGTAATACATCATGAACAGAGTAAGTAAAAATATGTAGTTTATTAAATCAGTCATTAAAAAGCAGCCAAACTCTACATGATTGTAATGGTTTAGAAAGAGGGGTCTGTATCAGTTTGGGTTGGTGCCTGTAATTCCAGCACAACAACCAGCTCTCACCGAGAGTTCAACAGGCAAGGAAGCAACTTTGCTATAAAGACAACAGTTTGTTGAACTCATCACCAAGAAGACAAGGAAAAAAACCCAAATAAGTAAAAGATAAGAGAAATCAAACTGAATCACGATGCCTTTACACACAGTCTGAGAGAAATAGGAGACAGCTAGCACAGTGGGGTTTGGTCTTAAATGAGAGGTCTGGGGGAAGAGATTGTACATAAACACTCATAACCAACAGCCACCAACACACACTCACACTCCTACCCTACTTTCCANTGGGAAAAGCCAATGGTTATGTGGAGCCACCCTTGTTACAGGAATAGGCTTTTCAG
>VZRI01004676.1:0-11058 GCA_013397515.1 Upupa epops
GACTCTGTTTGGGGTCCCTGGAAACTTCTTTTGTATGGTTGTTTTGAGTATACTGTTAGTGTTTATTACTGTTATAATAAAGAATTGTTGTTCCTTTTTTTCCAAAACTCTTGACTGAAAGCCTCTAAATTGAAAGAATTTGATACCTGTCATCCCAAACCGAGACACTCTTGCTTGTTCTTTCAAAGCTGTTCCTGAAAGTTTCATCCCTCACAGGTGATTTTCACCTAGGTCCCGAGAAGACTGTGAGCGAACAACCGTGTTTACAGGCTAAACTGAGTGCGCTGTCTTCAAATCTCTGCTATTACTTGAGATGCCTCATGCACAGCGTGCAGGGAAGCAGGACAATTCCTTTATCTTGCCCACTTGTTCAAATCTCTTCATGAATGTTTCACCACTCAGAGTTGATTTTCACCTAGATCCCGAGAAGACTCTGAGCAAAGAACTTCGTTTCCAGGCTAAACTGAGAGAGCTACCTTCAAATCTCTGCTGTTATTTGAGATGCCACCTGCACAGGGTGCAGGGAAGAGGGACAATTCCTGGCTCTTGCTTGGTCGTTCAAAGCTGTTCCTCAATATTTCATCCCTCAGAGTCGATTTCTACCTAGATCCCGAGAAGGCTGTCAGCAAACCTCTGTGTTTCATGTCTCAAGTGAGAGGGCCGCCTGCAAATATCTGCTGTTATTTGAGATGCCTCCTGCTCAGAGTGCAGGCAAGCAGGGGGATTCCTGGCCCTTGGTTTTCCTTTTCAAGCTGTTCCTCAATGTTTCAACACTCAGAGGTGATTTTCAGCTAGGTCCCGAGTAGACTGAGAGCAAGCAACCATGCTTCCAGGCTAAACTGAGAGTGCTGCCTTCAAATCTCTGCTGTTATTTTAGATGCCTCCTGCAGAGTGTGCAGGGGAGCAGGTCAGTTTTAGGCTCTTGCTTGCTCTTTCAAAGCTGTGGCTGAATGTTTCATCNGTGCTGCCTTCAAATCTCTGCTGTTATTTGAGGTGCCTCCTGCACAGCGTGCAGGAAAGCAGGAAAATTCCTGGCTCTTGCTTGCTCTTTTAAACCTGTTCCTGAATGTTTCATCACTCAGAGGCAATTTTCAGTTAGATACCGAGAAGTGTGTGAGCAAACAACAGTTTTTGCAGTCTAAACTCTCAGTGCTGCCTTCAAATCTCTGCTGTTATTTGAGGTGCCTCCTGCACAGCATGCTGGGAAGCAGGAAAATTCCTGGCTCTTGCTTGCTCTTTCAAAGCTGTTCCTCAATGTTTCATCCCTCAGAGGATATTTTCAGCTAGATCCCGAGAAGACTATGACACAATAACTCTGTTTCCAGGCTAATCTGAGTGTTGTATAGTGCGCATGCGTGCTTGCAGGATGTGACTCGATAGGTTCTCTGTTCTGCTACGTCGGCAAGAAAGGGGGGGTACACGAAGGGTGGGTCAATGTTATATAAGTGTACGCCACGTGATAATAAATACCATTTTCTGTCATCACATTGATGTGCACCTCGGTAAATGGTCAAGCTCAAGGTCCCCCAAAGGAAAACGAACTGATCATGTAATGTTCACTGCAACAACTGAGATCCCTGTCTTCAAATCTCTGCTGTTATTTGAGATGCCTCCTGCACAGCGTGCAGGTTAGGAGCAGAATTCCTGGCACTTGCTTGTTCTTTAGAAGCTGTATCTATATGTTTCATCTTTTAGAGGCGATTTTTCTACTTCAGCCCCAGAAGACCCTGAGGAAACAACAGTGTTTCCAGGCTGAAGAAAATAGAGCTGACTCAAAATATGTGTGCTGCCATTTGATATCTCTCTGAGACACAGTGAATATGATTCGCAGAAATCTGGGCTTTGGGTGTTATTTAGTATCTGGAACTGACTATTTCACCCGTTAGAGGCTATTCTCGCCTTAAGCCCAAGAAGGCTCTGAGCAAACAAAAGTGTTTCCAGGCTAAAGTTAAAGTGCTGACTCCAAATCTCTGCTGTTATTTGAGATGCCTCCTGCACACAGTGCAGGCAAGCTGCAGAATTCTGGACACTTGCCTGTTATTTACGTGCTAGACCTAAACGTTTCATCCCTCAGAGGCAATTTTTGACCTGGATCCCCAGAAGTCACTGAGCAAACAACTCTGTTTCGAGGCTAAAGTAAAATTGCTGTCTCAAATCTCTGCTGTTACTTGAGATTAATCTTGCAGACAGTGCAGGAAATCAGCAGAATTCAGAGCACTTACCTGGTATTTAGGAGCTGGACCTAAACGTTTCATCACTCAGAGGCGATTTTTGAATTCAGCACCAGAGGATTCCGAGCAAACAACTGTGTTCACAAGCTGAAGTAAAAGAAACAACTGTGTTTCCAGGTTAAAATAAAAGTGTTGGCTCCAAATTATGCTGCCATTTGATATTCCTCTTAGACAGAGTGAAGACTATTCCCAGAATTCTGGGGCTTTGTTATTAAAGGCCTGGAACTGACTGTTTCATCCCTCACCTTAAGCCTGAGAAGGGTCTGAGCAAAAAAATTCTCCTTGATTTAAAAACCCGGCACCATCATACAGTTGCTTTCTTTTGAACAGGTGGATCTAGTTCTACAGCATGAAACCAAGAGGCAATTCCAGAGAGATAGAATAGATACATATCCAGATTTATGTACATTTGTTGCCACTGTCACATTAATTCTGTTGTTATGGAAGGCAGCAGTCCCAGGCATAAACTAGACACTAACACAGTACAGATCTAAAACCATCCAGAATCTACAACAGAAATGAGTGCTACAGACAGAAAGGTATAAAAAGAAAGACAAAGAGGTTACTGTTCAGTCTGACCAAGCAGGTGGTTATTGATATACACAGCCTGAGTGTGTGCTCAGTTCCCCCTGGACAACTCATGAGCTGTTGTTAATCAATTGCAGCCCAAAACCTCATTAAAGGGCAGTTCTCTTTAATGGCTGAGTACCTCTGAATGAGTATCTTAAGCTTTCTCTGTCGATACTTGGAGACCTGTTCATAAATAAAGGAACTTAATAGAGGATCTTTGCAGTAGACACTTCACACAGCTAGGTTACCTGCTAGTGTGAAGAAGCTAAATTCTAGAATAAGAAGTTGAATTTAATGATCTCCTGCACAATCCTGGTTAAGAGCAATGACCAACATGTGTTTCCTGCTTGACTGGAAACCACCATTCCATCTTGTTCCTTCCATTCCCTCCACTGTCTATTCCAGGTTCTATCCCCTTCTTTTTCTTGTTTCCCTTCTCACCTTTCATTCTCTGTTTGGTAATTAATGTTCATGGGGCACAGACACATTTTTAAAGCCATTTTGCTGTTTAATGCAGTCTAAAGGGCCAGCCCTACCTATGATCCACTTGAGGATCATACATAACATGTTATTCTTTTCTCTGAATAAGTTCACTGGCCTCCAGATGTTCCAATCCTAAGCTCTAACACTATTTGAAAGACTTGTTTTTCACACATTGTATCTCAGGAATAGAGTGGGGTTTGCCAATATTTAATTACAATATTTACAACAGGAACAAATTTAGCAAGATATTAACAATGAGATCTGCTTTTGAGATGCACCTCTAACACTCCATTCAGAGCATCATTCTGGACTTTCTTAAAACTGGCTATGAAAATATCAAATAGAACTAGAATCTCGTCCTCTGAAGGTGAATTCAATCCTCATTCTTTACCCTATTTCTTGGCTACAGTTTGCCAATGGCTCTGCTCACTATTGCTTCATTCTAGTACAAGAGACACAGCCAGTCATATTTCTTTTTCAGAGAGATTAGGTGTGGCAGAAGTTAAAGAATAAAATACTTACTAGTAAAGATCACTAGTCTTCTGAAAGGGAAACAATCCAGATAATAACACAGACTTGAATATAAAATAGTAAAAAGGCAATCCACTGATACATATCTGATTAAGACTTCATGAAAACCAAAGCAGACAGTGATCAGAATAACAAAGCATTCTAAAAAAAAACTGCTTAAGTGAATTATTTCTATTTATGGAAACAGGGCTGTGTAATGTTATAAAGTCAGACAAATCCTAGCATGTATGGGATGAAGTAATTACACTTACTCACAGAATTATTGAGGCTGGAAAAGATCTCTGAGCTCATCCAGCCCAGCCCATGACCTGATATCACCACATCAGCCAGATCAGGGCACTACAGGCCACAGTCTGTTCAACACATCCAGGTATGACGACACCAACCACTGCCTTGGGCAATCCAGTCCAGGCTCTGAGCACCCTTTTTATGAGTAAGGGCTTCCTAACATCCAACCTAACCCTCCCTTGGCAGCTTCAGGCCCTGCCCTCTCATCTCTGATGCTGGTTGCCTGGGAGAAGAGTCCAACCCCCACCTGACTACAACTTCCCTTCAGGAAGTCACAGAGAGTGATAAGGTCTCCCCTGAGTCTCCTCCCAGCTAAACAGCCCCAGTTCCCTCATCTTCTCTTCATAACACTTTCCCTCCAGTCTTTTCACCAGCCTCATTGCTCCTCTGGACCCGCTCCAGCCCCTTCTTGAAGTGAGGGGCCCAGAACTGGCTGCAGTACTTGTGGAGAGGCCTCCCCAATGCCCAGTACAGGGGAGAACAACATCTCTAGTCCTGTGTGCCACACCATTCCTGATCCAAGCCAGGATGCCACTGAGAGCTTTTCTACATGCCGAAACATACGGTGTCCAGCCCCTGAAATTAAGGTGAGATACCAGAATTCTGCTGTTGCTTTTCAGTGACATCTCAAATGGCAGCAGAAATTTGTCTCCATGGCTTTTACTTTAGCCCCATGGAGCATACATTTTCACTATGATTATAACGGATTTTGCTGAATACCACCTCTATGTGCCCAAACATACAACCTCCAGCTCCTGAATGGAAGGTGAGAGCACAGAATTCTAATGCTGCCCTCCAGTGTCCCTAAGGGACATCTCAAATGGTAGCAGAGTTTTGACTGCCTGTTTTTTTTATTTTAGCCATGCAGCACATAAGTTTTCATTGTGATTATGAGGGCTGCTGCTGAAAATCGCTGTTATGTACCCAAATATATATAGTGTCCAGCTGCTGAATGGAAAGTCAAAGCCCAGAATTCTGGTGCTGCTCTTCACCATCCTAAGGGACATCTCAAATGGAAGCATAAACTTGGCCTCATGGCTTTTACTTTAGCCATGTGACACATGCATTTTCACTGTGCTTCTAAGGGATTTTAAGAAAATTGGCTTTATGTGCTCAAGCACTTAGTGTCCAGCTTCTGAACGGAAGGTGAGTGCCCAGAATTTTGGTGTTGCACATGACTCTCCCTAAGGGAGGTGTCTAATCGTTTCAGAGATCTGGCTCTAGGGCTTTTGCAGAGGTTTTACCTCCTGAAGTTGCTGTTCCATACACTTATCACAAGGTGTCGCTGTTGCACCATGTACCAAATGATCCCCTCAATGGCCAAGCAGTATCGATTCGATCCATGAAGACAGAGGTTACGCCTCACTTCATGTTCTGCTCTTCATTGTTCGTGGAAGTCCTCTAAAAAATAGATGTACCTATCTGGGACGCTGACTTTAGCCTGAACTGGCAGGAGACATTCATTGTCATGGTGCTCGTAACACGCCTTCTATCGCCACTATCTCTAAGGGACATCTCAAATGGCAGCAGAGATTTGGCTCCATGGCTTTTATATTATCCATGTGACACATCGATTTTGCCTGTGCTTATAAGGGCTTTTGCAGAATATCGCTTCTATGTGCCTAAATATTTAATACACAGAAAAAGGTAAGAGTCTGGAACTGAAGCTGCAGGGATTTTGTGAGAAGAGTGTTGATTGCTTTCAGCAAGTCATTTCAACCCTATGTCTGCTGAGTAGTCAAGCATGGTTTGATTATTTCATTAGACATGAATGCAGTAGCTGCTTCTAAATGAAGTGTACGAACACTGCTCCTCTCGTAGCCGTTTGGAAGTATAAAATGCTCTATAAGGGCTAAAAAAAAAAAAAAATTAAAATATGCTCTGTTTAATGATCAAAATATTTGAATCAGAGTGCCACTTCCAGTATTGGTCAGTTAGTATGTTTTGGGTGTTTTTTTAATCCTCTTTGGTCACATGAGTTTGCTAGGGACCCTGGTGTATAGCAAGAAGTGCTCACTCCCTTAAGCCATCTTGTTAAAAAATAAATAAATAAAACATTCTGTCTACAGTGTCAGTCCATGGTCCTCGAACTCTCTTGAACACTCAAGTCCAGTGAAAACTTTGAGCAGGAAAATGTTTCGCAGGGGTCTACCTTATTCTTCATTATTTACATTATACAGGACAGCTGCAAATGCAAGTTTCCAGTGAGTATTTGCAGTGTATAGCAGTAGCACTGATGCAGAGGCACTGATGTACAGGTTCATGAAATGGGGATGTGTAGACCAACTGGAGAGAAACGGTGAAAAAAACAACTGCGTCTTCACTCACAGTTGTTGCTGAGTTGTGGGTAGATACAGGAATTTGTACATCTTGGTATAGAATCTCCCTTCCTGATTGCTTCTGCATAGATGATGGTCACCTAAAGGAACTCTGAGGCTGGGTAGATGCATTAAAAGAGCTCAATTAATGTGTAATTAAAAGACAGACACAAAACTAGATTCTTCTGTCTAACAAACTTCTTGTTGTTTGATAGCTACTGTGATCAAATCAACAGCAACTACAATCACTTTTCCTTTTCCTTCTGCAGCTTCCTGATTGCCAAACCACTTACTTGTGTTTCATCATCAAATCTGTCTTCAATCATTTTGTGTCAGTGCACTGTATGATGGCAGAGGGCACACCAGAAGGCACTTAAATCCACCTTAATTGTATACCTCTTTTATTTGTAATAAAGAAGCTGCAGTTTTCTGTCTATAGTGCAGAACATATTTATGGTGCAAACCTCCTATTAATGTGGTTTGTGAAGGTGTGGATGTAATGTGTGTTCAGCACCTGTTGGACATCTGTAATAGTGTCATTAAGATTGGAGAAGATTTTTAAGGCCATCAAGCCCAGCTGCAAAGTAGGGCTTGTGAACTGTAGTGACAGCTTTCTGGTTGTGTAAGCTGGAGTGTTCCCCTGGAGCACTAGAACGTAACCAAGTCCATACCAGTTAGTCCATTGATATCAAGCTTCCTCACAGTGTGAATTAGATCTGGATTTCCTGTAAAATATTTCCTTGGCACTCAGAGCTAAATAGATGAGATCAAGTGTGAAATATCTCAATGGGAGGTATCCCTTCCTGCTGTCAGGTCTTTCTGAACTTCTTAAGATGGCAGCTTTCTCCTCAACTGTTCAAGATCAAGAGGATAAATATAAAGGTTGACTCAAGCTTAGAAATAAATCAGTTGGGAATGGGGCAGGGCAGGGAAATCAATAATCTGTAGCTGTATGAAGTGCTCTGATTGATAGATTTCAAATCGATCCCTTGTTTCTAGAAATATCTTCCTCCATCATGTCACAGCTAGCTGTGATTTATGCTGTGACTGTCATTACAAGTATTAATAAAAAAAAGGTTGTCTTGTTCAGAAGCTTTCTGAAGTCAGTAACAGTGAACAGTGAGGGAAATTGTATGCATAGGAAACAAAGAAGAGGGTAAGAATGTGGAATCTTCTGCAGACCAGCTGATTGATGACAGTGTCACCAGCCCTGGAGTTTATGCACTAGGGTATTCCTTACAAATATGAATGCTGCTCTAGCCCTGAGAGCTCAGTGGACCAAGTTCATTCCTGTAGGTGGTACAAGCATAGTAAGATACTACAGTGCAGTAGTTGAGGATGTCTTGCTGAGACTTCAAAGCCTCTAGGTTTTCTTGTCTTTCCTTTTTTTCATAGAATTTTGTCTATGAAAACTTTGAGCTTTTTTTAATGCAGATACTCTTTGCTCTGCAGTCATTTTTTTTATTTCAGTTTTTCCAGGATGGTGCGTATTTCCTGGTAGTGATAATTACAAGGCCTCCTCCCTGCAAAAGCAATAAAATGAATCCAGTGATGCTCAAACAGACAACCCAGCAGTCCTACAGAGCAAAGCAGGAAGCACAATGATGAGCAGGTGTGCTTGGGCTCCCTTTGCAGGACAGGGTATACCCACAAGTTACATTCTGCTACATATCTGGGACAGGTCAGTATCTGCAGGAGGAGGACTATACTTGAGCTGGATAGGTTGTATCTAGGGGCCAAGGTCAGTAGCATGAGTTTAAATAAGGCCAAATGTGGAGTGTGGAAACTCTGAATACAAAGTCAGAAAGCAGGGCAGGGTTAATTAGTGAAGACGGAATAAATCTGAGACCCTGGCTAAGACAGACCAAGAAATGAATGGAATGTAAACAAGATGAGATTGAAGGAGTAGACAGAGCTGGTTAAATAGATAAAATAAAATGCTAATGTAACCTATTGTATCAACCACCTGTGTCAACTGAATTGTATAACTTCCAACTTTGGTGAAAACAAAAATGATTGGTGGAAGGCTTTTGGTGAAGAATATCGTATAGTAGATAAACCCAACTATTTTGTAGAATTAACGGCTTCTGATACACCTGATCAGTTGTCCCCGCCTCATTCAATCCCAACAAATGGTACCCTGCATGAGGAATGGCGATTACTGTGGCTATCTGCCCACCCATCAGTTAGCTCCCAGGATACTGCTGAATGCTGCTGAAGGATCCAGGATTGGACCCAACTAATCCCTGCAGCATCTAGATTGCAGGTGAGCCTGGGAGAACATGGGACAAAAAATGTCAAACTAACAGCAAGGTGTATACATGTATGTATGCTCTTCTAGAAAGGCACGATCATTCACGTCCAGAAAAAGAACTCGAAGTCATACTAAAGGGGGTCTCAGTTAAATTTCCCGATGTCATACCAGCTATTATTTTCTCTGCTTTGGTTTGGGATGCAGTCGGTGTCATGCTATACAATCTTACTACTAGACATGACCATGCTTACTTCCCTCCTTCCATGCTATCATGGAAACNGGAATACAGAAGAGGCTGTCCGTTTTTTGCTAACCTATTAAGGGCCACCTTGGATGTACATATTGTGATACCTTGTGAGAGGCAGGGTGGAAGAGTGCTGAATCAATTATTGGTTAACTGTATGGACAATCAAAGTTTCACTCAACTCACAATAGACCATCTAGCTGGTGAAGAACAGACTTGCTTTAATTGTAATCAGACTGGACAACTTAAGAGAAGAAAAATGCACCACTTGAACAGCTGGCATTGGGTCACATACAAGACACTAGTTTGTGGGAGAAACCTTCAGCCAGTGTCCCAAGGCAGTGAGGGCCTGCGCACCTTCTGATTAGGCTCTNTCCATGCTATCATGGAAACTTTGCAGGCACAAACAAAAGTTAACAAAGACAGCTCAGAAGCTGCTTCCCCTACTGGGGACTCACCTCAGCGTAATGATCCCTCTGAGGAGAGGGAAACGAGCTTGCCTGTTACCATGCCAGAAGCATCCAAGAACCTTTTTCTCTCGAAGGCAGTCTGATAGCAATGAAGACTCAGATGCAACCCCACNAACTGTATGGACAATCAAAGTTTCACTCAACTCACAATAGACCATCTAGCTGGTGAAGAACAGACTTGCTTTAATTGTAATCAGACTGGACAACTTAAGAGAAGAAAAATGCACCACTTGAACAGCTGGCATTGGGTCACATACAAGACACTAGTTTGTGGGAGAAACCTTCAGCCAGTGTCCCAAGGCAGTGAGGGCCTGCGCACCTTCTGATTAGGCTCTGAATAACTTGTCTGTCAGTCTGCCTGTGTCTTGGTTTGTGGCCTGCATCTTTCTTTTTTAACAGATTATGTTTAGGAGGCTCTGCAGCATGGACCTCCTTTTTCCATTGAGCTACTGCAGCATCAGTTGAATGTCTACTACTGGCCGTTGTTTCCTGTGAGAGCTGTGTCATTCCTTTACTATGAAGGAGAGCAGCTCCCCTGTGACCTTCAAGAGAAGGTGCAAGAGCAACAGGAAGAAGTAGGCCTTATGGTGGATCTAGTGTTCTGAACTCACTGCAGTTGGTCTTGCTGTTGGATGTTCTTGTGGGCCTTATTGCGGAGCAGCAGTGGGGCTGTGCCTGGGCCAGTACAGGCTGAAGAATTAAGAGATTGAAAGCAGTCTACGAAGTAGGTTACACCTTCTCTTTCACCACTGCCCCTGGGTGAAGGAGGCCTGGGGGCACTGGTGAATGCCAAGCTGGACATGAGATGGCAGCGCGTGCACTCACAGTCCAGAAGCCAACTGTGTCCTGGGCTATGTGACCAGCAGCATGGCCAGCAGATCAAGAGAGCGGATTGTGGGAGCCCCAGAATTCTGTGAGGGCTCTGCTGTGAGAATAGGATGACAGGCTTGGGGTTGTTCAAGCTGGAGAAGAGATGGGTGGGTCCAGGGAGCCCTTGGTGTGGTTTTTCAGTATTGAAATGGACTCTACAAGAAAGATGATGATAGACTTTTTAGGAGGGGTTGTGACAGGACAGGGGTGATGGTTTGAAACTCCAAGAGAGAGGTTCAGAGCAGAGATAACAAAGACATTAATTCCAATGAGGGGGGTGCGATGGTGGCCCAGGTTGCTCAGAATGGTGCTGGATGACCGCGCTCTGAAATCCTAGCATGTCAGGTGGGATGGGGCCCTGAGCAATCTGATCTAGCATAGAATGTCCCTGCTCATCACAGAAGGGATTGAGCTAGGTGGGTTTCCAGTGTCCCTTTCAAGCCAACCATTCCATAATGCTGTGATTCCATGATTCACCTTGATTGTGGTGCTGTGGTTGAAACCTAGAAAGGCTGCCATTGTGATGACACAGGCATTACCATGGAGGATGAGACGGAAGGGGTCCATGTACAAAGCAGTGTCTGTCTGTGCCTGGAGCAGTCTCTATGGAGCAGTACTGCTCCAGGACACTCCTCCAGGGACCTTTTCTCTTGTCTCTGCACATGCTGAGCAGTGGGGCAGAAACAAAAGACCACATCTGCACCATGCTTGCGTTTCTGTTTTCTGTGACAGAGTGCTTTTTTTTTGGTTGACAGACCCTCGTACATTACGTGTCTTGGGTTATCGAAGCAAGAAGTTT
>VZRI01004677.1:0-29807 GCA_013397515.1 Upupa epops
TGCAGCCCCTTCTTGCGGCAGAACCCAAACTTCTGTTCACACACAGAGAGAGAGAGAGAGAGAGAGAGAGATAGATCCAACAATAAACAATTCTCAAATCACTGGAATATTACTACTCCTGTTTTGCCTGTCCAGATAGCTGAGACATAAATATGTAAACATATCAAAATGGTTTAGAAGCTTCCTTATTTTTAATACAGAGAAGGAATTAATAAGTATTACAGGGGAGGACTGAATAAAATATCAGTCATGAAAATCTGACTTGTTCATAATTAAATAAGAGTATATCTGACACTTTCCTTAGCTAAGGACCATATTTAAAATGAATGTCCCACCAAGTGGCATTTTGAGTACAAACAGAAGGTTAAAATATTTCAAATATAGGCCAAACTTTCTTATTTCCATAACCTAGAATGATTTCTATAAATCTGAAATCTATCATATGTCACTACCATAACAATTGTTTTTTGAGGGGAAGGAGAAAGGACTATGTTAAGTAGGTAACTGCATCTTAAAGCTTCATGGCTATGCATGTTGCTTGAATGCGGTGGCAAACTAATTTAGTTCCACTTGTGAACTTGCAATAATTTCTGTCAATCAGGATGGCATTAATAAAAAACCTCAATTTAAACAGAAGTGCTGTGCAGCGTGTATAATGTATACACTCATTGAAAGCGGCTGAAAAGATTGCAGTCACACAATTAGAGTAACATTTGACAGCTTTAATCACTTTGAATCTCTTCACATCACTTTTAAATGTCAAAACCACCTCCAGAGATCTCATCAGAACAAAGCATTACTTAAATTGCAAATGAAACTATCCAAATTCTGCACACTATTATTAAAACTATAAAAAATGCCCCACATTCTTGTATGAAAAACATTCATAAAACATTCTATGATGCAACATTGAAATGAGCAAAACAGGAAACAACTATGGCTCATTAAAAAAAAGAGGTATTAATGCTAAATTTACTCTTCATTACCATGTCACAGGATGTTATTTTTCATTGTGCTGTACTGTCTTCCCCAAGCAACTAGGATTACTTCTTCCATACAAAAAAATTGAGTGTATTTTGTATTTAAAATATAAGGTCATTGTATGATGGTGAGGAAAGATAGATGGCTGTAAATATGGTTTTGTACTGATGTCATATGTCAAAAGGCTATTTATCATTTACATTTATTTTTTTTCTTTGTTCCTTCTCTAATATGGTAGCTGCTACCTCTTATGACATATTTCCTTTTATACAAACAATAGGCAGTAATCTATCCATATGTTTAAAATGTATCTTGTCATTCATTTTTGCTCTATGTTCACTGAACTGTACCTGTAATGAATTTAAAAATGCGGTAGTATGAAATCTGGGGTTTTTTTAAAATCTTTTTCAGTCTACAATATCCCAATTTTCCAGGTTTTATTTACATTTTACTTTTTTTAGAATTGTAGTTCTTTTCCTGACTAAACCACCATCCAAACTGAAAGAAAAAACAACAGAAGAAAATCTCATAGTGTCAATAAAGTATTCTCTTTAGTTATTTCTCAAAAGATATTCCTGTAGTGAAGCCAACTTTACACACGTCATTGTACTCTTTGTTAGCTTTCTAGACTTGTAAGAAAACCAGCCACTAGAAAATTTGGGTCCTAATAACTGATCCACAGGTGGGTATTTCTTGTGATCCTTTGAAATTATATTGGATAATCTCAGGGTGGATGCCCAAGTAAAACACTAGCTGCATTTTTTTTGTCCAGACATCCATGATTTCATAACTTCCAAAGATGTTGATAAAAGCTGGTCCTACTTTGTACAGTGTGATTTTACTGAAAATGCTATTGCACTGCTGAGAAATATTATACACCACATATTATATACTTATTATTTATTTATATATGTTATATATGCTTATTTCTCTTAGCATTGGAGTTAAAAGCCATCTTTGGTGGAATGCTGAATTTGATTTGAAGAACTACAAATCTATGTTTCATATAAAGAGTGAAAAAAGGGAATAGAGCAGGAAGAAAATTATTCCTTTTGAGAAGCATAGGAGTCACTTGTTATTCAAAAATTTTTTAAATCAGCCCCTTTGTCAGACTGAAGAATCATTGCACCAATGAGTAAAATTTAAACAGCATCTAGTTGGGAAAGGATACAAATGATCACTAATGTATAGACTCATAGCCAGGAAAGACCACACACAGCATGCCTGTTAACAGGTCACCAAGTTTCTTTCTTTTTTCAATATACCTCAGTGCACAGCAGCTAGTTTTCTCGCTCAGCACGCAACACACAGCATGTGCACCTTTGAACAATCCTGCACTGCAGGGAGTATTTTGCAGAAACTACATGATAGGATTACCAAGTGGCTTTCTCCTTGCTCTCTTTGTCCTTGGGCTTACTGCCTCCAATGATGGGGCAAATACAATGCATCATATACAGGCAAGTTTACTCACCTCTCCTGACAGATATTAGTAACCAAAATCCTTCATACTTCTAGGTTTAAACATACTTTCCTTCCTTTGGATGGATAATGATGGTAAATGATGTGCAACAGGTTTTACCTGATTTTTGTTACTAGATTTAAACCTTGAGAAAATTGCAAACCTTTTGTGAATTGCCCTGCAACCATGACACTCAGTAAAATCTTAGAATCATAAAATCAAGGTTGGAAACCATGCTTTCAAGTGCCACTTCTGCATATTTCTTAACACCTTCAAGCACAGTGATTCCACCACTTTCCTGGACAGCCTGTTCCAATACCTGACCACTCTTTCAGTGATGACTTTTTTCCTAACAACCAATCGAACCCTCCCCTGGTGCTACTTGAAGCCATTTCTTCTCATCCTATCATTAGTGACTTAGGAAATAGAACGACCTTTCAGCAATAAAGTCTTCCTTCAGCCTCCTTTTCTCCAGATCAAACAACCCCAGTTCCCTCAGTCATTATTCATAAGACTTGTCCTCTGGTCTTGTCCTCCTTCACTAACCTTGTTGCCCTTCTTGGGACAAGCACTAGCAACAAAATGCCCTTCTTGTATTGAGGTGCCCAAAATGAATGCAGTATTCAACGTGCCAAATACAGGAGGACAATCTTGGTGATGTTACTTAACCGGAATTTCATCTATTTTGTACAGGGTTAACTCTAGATAGCAATACAAACTGAGTTATTTTTCTTATTATACTACTGCTTTCTGCTTGACCTTGTATGAGTCATTTTACCTCAGAGGACTTCACTTTTTTCATATGCAAAATGCCCAGAGAACATTAATATTCCTTATTGTACTGAGAATTCCTTAAATCAAGAGATTCAAAGTAAGTGCAAGATAGTGCTCCAATTATCAAATATGCAGTGTTGACCAGAAAGGATCTCTTATTCTATTTGGGCATTTGTGGATCTGAGCTGTGGCACCTGTTTAAGCAGCAGTCTGGCTGTTTACTTTCTTTATCTCATAGTGTCACATACAGTAGCATGTTTGAAAAAACACTGAGGTGAATGGAAGGTCCTCCCACAGGGACAAATGCTTTAATGTGAACATATATTATTCACTAGGTTATAAGCAAGGGAAGGCAGTTACAGCAGAAAGAAAGAAATGCTGCAGCAGTGGCAGCATTCAGTGTGTTGTAGAGGAAAAACAGAAGAGTACTGAAAGTCAGGAGTTGGACAAAATTATCATCTGTTACTATCAGTATTGACCAAATGACGTTTCAAGGCCTTATTAAAGTTGATCATAACTGTATGTTAGTAGAAAGACAATAGCTGACTTAAAGAGCTTGCAATCTAATCAAAGGCTTTTTATGAGAAAGTCTTTCTGCAAGGGGATGAAAAACCACAAATGGATATATAGGAGCAAATAGAGACAGCTTGTCTACTCAATTAGATGTTGATTCAACATTCTCAAATCAGCCCTGAGTGAGACAAACAGTGTTGGCATGGGAGCCCTCTTGCTTTTGGCCAAGATTCAGACCATAATGATGAAGCACAGTTTCAAAAATAAGATCAAAACGGGAACGGACTTGGCAAATTTCTAGCAAGAGCAAAGATATGGTACCTTGTTTGGGCCACACATTTTACAGGATAAATCCTCAAGGATCCAGTAAGCTGATTGCTTGTTGGTGCAGAGATGTTGTAGAGTACAATTATTTCCTCTGTTGAGAAGTCATTTGGCTAAACAACGGATTTATAATGTACTGTGAGAGACTGGCTTTCTTACTTTGTTACCTAGGTAGTTCTGCAAATGCAACTGCACTGTTCTCAAACAATAGCATGTCAGATTTATTTCAAAATAGCTGTCTATGATTGGCACTGTAGGAAATCCTGATCAGTACTTCAAGCAATGGAAACAATGCTGTTAAGAAAAGTTAATCAGTTGTTCTGTAGTATGGTAGAAAATGTGGCTCAGTTAAAGCCAACATTGTTTTTCAAAATTCTTGGAAAATATTAATGATAATTGTTTATGGAGAACAGTCTTCCCTGGATTACTGAAAAAACTAATGAAACTGTAATTAAAGAAATCCATTTTAGATTAATTAATTTTAATGTTAATTGGCAAGAGACTGACATTATTGAAGGAAACCCAAAAATTCAATTGATTATTAAGTGAAGTACCGAGAATTTCTTATTTTGTGATGTAAAATATATATTTTTAAAAGGAAAACCTTTTTTCAAGAATGACATAAATATCACAGTCATTGAGACTGCTTTTTCCCACTCTGTTTTAACATGTTTTCAAATGGCAGTGGATGCTTTCGTCTACTGTTAGCATAGCACTCTAAGGATGTTTGTGTGTATATACAAATGTTAAGTTTTTGATTAGTCAATTATAATTCAGAACATGTTAGGGGAATAAAAAAGACAAAATTATTAGCTAAATAAATGGGCATACCCAAGGCTGATGTCCTGGTGTGGAGGGGATTATTTTAATAGGAGTGAGAAAAAGGTTTAAGAATCTAGCTTTCCCACTGGGAAATGAACTGAGCACAGTATGAATCAAAGTTGTAAAGTAAACTAAGTGAGATGGACTGGTACACTATTTAGCAGACCAGCTCTTTAAGTGATATTATACAAGTTTTCAGAATGTAAAGGATCTTTCTTCAGGGATGAATTATGGATATCATGTTAAATTTATAACCCACTTCCATTACAAAGACCAATTATAGCCTCTTGTCTAATTATGATTTAGAAAATTGGTTCGGCCTGGAAGTTGTCTGATTTACTCCAAAGGCAAAGGAGAATTTATCCACAGAGTGCAAAGATAATTTATGGCACAGTTTGTCATGCAGAGGTCAATCAATTATTTCCATGATTTTAAATTTTGTCTTTTCATCTAATATTTGTTTAGCTTCACCTAGGTAAAGAACAGTTTACTGTTATCTCTTTAAATCTACTTATTTTATATTTTTTGCTTTGCTTTTTTTTTTTCTCTTTAGGAACCAGTAAGCTATTGAAAACTGGTTCATAAAATGAAAATATATATCCATCATTAATTTTTGCAGCCTGTTGTTTTCTATCACAATTCCATGGGTCAGGGAAAGCAGGCTCTAAGGAGAATGTTGAAGCTGAGGGTTTTGGAGATTACAGTGTATATATGATTTGATTTTCTATTATTGAAAATCAGAGGGACATATAAGCATATGAATCATGAAATTGCAGACACTTGCCCATAAGTAGCTTTCGTGAATGCAGTCACATTTTAATGTTGCTGTAGACATAATTATTATGACTAATTGTGATAAAGCTAGCTATTTCAACATGAGACAACAAAGTTCAGTTCTGTCTGAGGATATCTGAGCAATGTTCTTGAGCAGGGAAAATAATGTGGGAGGGGTTTCAGTGACTGCTGTTGAATGGGTTCTTAATGTTTTTCATCAAATCAGAGAGGTAGCCAGCAGGAGGATAAGACCATTGGAGGAAGTGGGAACATTCAGACAGAGAAGGGAAGGCAGATTCAAATTCCTACTCTAGAAAGCTTTAAATGGAAGTAATTGTATACAATAAATATAGAAATAATATGCTTTTCTGGACTTGGATGATCTTTTGAGGTCCCTTCCAACCTGTAACATTCTGTAATTCTTTCAAGTTCAGTGGCTTAATAAGATGAAAAGCATGTTAAATATGGAATATAATTATTAAATTACTTTGAGGGATGGCAAAACTCCCACATTTGGAGTGGAAAAAAATATTTTAGGATAACATAGAATGTAGGTTTTAAAAATAAAGTTTCTAATGATTTTATGGTGTCCAGAATAAAAGAGCAACATCCACTTTGGGAATTATGTCAGTAGTCTGCCTTTCCATTAATAATTGTAAAGTTACATGGATAAGATATTCTTAGATGTATGTAATAGTAATTTTCATTTCATAAAATGAAAAGCTTCTATGAACTGTGAAAAATATATATGTTATACAAAAATAATTTGGAGCAAATTCTATTATATAAAACTGCTTTCTCTATTAATATTAGTGTCTTGCTCCATATATCCAGCGTGCTTCTTTCTCATTTTCAGTTCCTTCAGATTTGATCCTGTCTTAATGATTTCATCCACCACTAGCAAAACCATTCCTTATGTAGGACCTTACAACTCCATTTACACTTCTGACACAAATATTGTCAGGGAGACTCCTAGAGAGAAAACCAGACTCTCTTACAAGGTAAATTGTAAGAGACAACCACAAACTAATCAAAATGTAATAGGAAAATAATTTCTCTCTGGTCTGTTTGTCTGTTTGTCTATGTGGTTAATCTAAGCTTTATTCAATACTACTACTTTCTGTTTCTTATGGACTGCCCTTGTCAACCCACAGAAATTATTGTTTAAAGCTAATCATAAAAAAAAAAATCATGTCACAATCATTAAAAAAAAAAAAAAAAAAAAAGGAAAGGAAGAATTTCAGGTGCAATCTAAGCAATCTAAGGTGCCACTCAGAGAGCAGCATTCCTATATATATAGTGAAACCATACCATTTAATGCATATATAGATAACGATGTTCACAATGTCAGGTAGAATGTGAATTTACTGTACGTTATCTTTAAGTTACTCCTGCAAAAATCACCCATGAAATTTCTGCTTGCAACCTCTCAGTCTTTGAGTGATATACTGGAACATAAAGGCATAGGAAGCACCCTTAGAATTGTTCAGAATGTCTGTAGTGGGGAGTGATGAATAGAGTTAGGGCCTGCCTTTACATCTTTCCATACTTTCCCTTAAAAACTATCCTTTCAACATTCCTCATGAAGGGAAGGATTTTTTTTATTCATACAGCTGCTAACTGGCAAACTGGTTCAATGTGTAAGTGGGGCTGAAATTTGGGGAAAAGGGTTCACAGATTTAATTCATATATTATAAATAATGAAAGAATATATGCATGAAAAAGACAAATTGCCAAAACAAATTAGAATTAAAAACAAATTCCACTATGTCCTAAGGAATAAGCATATTTATTTTTCCTTTGGTTTCCTTGCCTGTGGTGTCTCTGTGATAGACATGATACAAGTTTCTTCTAAAATTGCAAAATCTGAACACTAAACATTTTGCAGACTTAAAAAGGACTGCTATAGAACCCTTTTGCAGCACAGCTGCCATCCCTTCTCTCTCATTCTCTCTCCCTTTTCTCTTAACCCTGTGCAGCATTACTTAGTGTAGGGTCTGCCAAACAAGAGGTGAGAGATGATAGACCCCCTGAGGAATGAGAAAATGGAGAGGTTGACTGCACGCATTGCACATGAATAGTAGGAGGAGATGCTATTCTCTTCTGGTTCCTTTCTGCCATCTAAAGGTATCCTCTCAAGTAACTTAGCATTAGAGAGTGTTTTGAGCAATGAACTGTGAGTCAGGAAACTTGGATTCTATCTCTCACTGCATAATTTTGAATAAACTACTTGCCTGGACTCAGTTTCTCCATTTCTGAAACACTCATTATGACTGTCTTTTGAAAACTACATTATGATGTATGGCTGGAAAGCAAAATAGAGGTGCAAAAATATCATTAAATCAGATGTTAATTAATGTAGCAATGAAAAGCTGAAAAAACTGACATTAAGGAAAAATACAAATATACCAAGTGCTTGAAAGCTAGCACTGCCCCATTTAAGAGTTAGCTTAAGACAATTCTATTCAGATTTTATTACACATTTGTGCATAACTTGGTTATCAACTCATTAAAATGGATAGTTGATTATAGATGGCTGTTACAAAGTAAGAGGGAGGGGAAAAGAACAACAAGGAAAGCTGCATTTTCAAAATCAAAAAGGGACACAGGAAGAGAAATTTTGCTTCAATTTTGTGGCTACCACAGTGTTTCTGTACTTCTGTTTCATTGGCAGATATTGTACTCAATGACTAAGTGGTCTTTTTTGTAGGTACTACTTTGAATCCCAAGATTTGAGCAGCTTCTATGTACTAATTTTACTATTAGGAAAAATCTGCTATTGTTTGTTCATTTCCCAAATTCATACAGCTATAGGATTGCATAAGGGAAAAGAGATCTCATGAATATATGTACACATTAATGAGTAAAGCCAGAAGTATGTGGCAGCACAAAATTTGGAGCTTAGGAAACTGTAATCACTGCAAAAATATCTTGGCTGTTGAGTCCAATCCTTTCATTAGGATTTTAAAAAAGTGTATCTGAGGAAGATGTTTTGAGGGATGATGTTTTCAATTTTTGTCTTGAATGTCTTAGTTTTTGTTAGTATTTCAAGCTAAGTGTAGGATCTAGCTCCTTCTTTAGTGTTCACTGATAGTCCTTCTGGATGTCTCTCTTTCAAAATAAAAATCAGCTAAATATGAGCCAGCAGTGTGCTCAGATGACCAAGAAGACCAGTAGCATCCTGCTGGAATAAGGAAGTTATTGTGCCCCTGTACTCAGCACTGGTGAGACTGCACCTGGAATGCTGTGTTCAGGTTTAGGTACCTCAATACAAGAAAGATATTGAGGTGCTGGAGTAGGTTCAAAGAAGAACAAGGTTAGCGAAGGGTCTGCAGCACAAGCCTTATGAAGAGTGGCTGAGGGAACTGGGGCTATTTAGTCTGAAGAGGAAGAGGCTGAGAAAGATATTGTCTAAATCTACCTGAAATGAAGTTGCAAAAATGTGATTGTTTGTGTCTCCTCACAGCTAACAAGAGATAGACCAAGAGAAAATATGCTCAAGTTGCACCAGGAGAAGGTTAGGTTAAACACTAGGAAAATCTTCTTCAGTGAAAGAGTTGATGACCCTCCTAGGTACTGGAACAGGCTGCCCAGGGAGGTGGTTGAGTTGCCATCCCTGGATATGATTAAATGTTGTGTCAATATGGAGCTCAAGAACATGTTCTAATGGTGGGCTTGTTACAGTTAAGTTAATGATTTGACCTGATGATCTTGAAGGTCTTTTCCAATTTAAATGATCTTGAAGGTCTTTTCCAAACTAAATGATTCTATGAAATTTGTCTATGATCCCTTGGCTTACTGATCCCTCAATCATGTGGTGGCCTAGCTCATATCCACACCACTCTAGTTGTGCCCTACAAAACGAATGCTTAAGTCTGACCATGTCTTTCCTGCTTATCAGTAGGAATTTGTCATGCTGTTATAAATGCCTCATTATCCTTTCTTTAGTCTCCATGATTCGTCTAGCAAGAGAACAAAGCTTGTGAAGACATTGTTTAAAGAATTAAGATCCCTCAGATTGCCAAATATGGCACAGCTCATACCTACACTATATACAGGGTAGACCATCTGGCAGACTGACCTCTGAACAATGTCTGGCAGCTATGCTCAATGGACTACTTGATCCAAGCTAAACTGGAGGTGTAATGCTAGTATATATGTCAACAGAGACACATATATAAAGGATTAGGGTCCTGGTGCAAAATGTATAATGAAGAAATTTAACAGCATGTATATATTTCCAGTGATCCACTATTCTGTTTCTGAAGCAATGCAATAATGTCTTACTTACCCAAGCCTGTTGGTGCATAAAAACTTGAATGTTATGATGGGATATAAAACAGATCAGGAAGTTTCTATTCAAAAAGACATAAACACAGTACATGACATAGACTTGAGCTAGAAGCACAAATCCATACATAATAAGTCAGTGAATTGGAAAAAAAAGTGGAAATTAATAATAACACAAAGAAGAAGTAAGGATAACAGTTAAATTTATAGGTTAATATTTTAATATATATCCTTAATTTTAATGTTCTAATAGGCAAACAATCCTCCAACAGACAACCTAAACATCACGTTCTCATTCATACCTTCAGTAAGAGACACAGCAAATATGATTATTAGACAGAGGTATTTCCATTTTGATATGGTTAATAAGAATATTTCAGATAGAAATAGCAGGAAATTTAGATTTCTAAATAAATTACTTGTCCGGTTAACAGAGCTGGACACACACACCAAAAAACCTGCAAAGTAGACAAGAAAGTATAGAAAGAGACAAACAAAATAAGTAAGAAAGAGTATCCTAAAACAGAGGAAATGCACGAGAGGAGATCCATAGTTCTTGCCTAAACAGAAATAGTGTAATTTTAAAGGAAAACATAGATTATATTGAAATTTTATTATGTTTAAATTAAGAACTGCAAACTGGAGAAAGACTGTTATGAAAGAGAGAGTGGAAAGAAACCTATATTAAGTAATCACCAAGATGTATTTATATTACCAGCCTGCAGATTTTCTATGAAGTCAAGAGTTTCTTCAATTTTATTTTCAGAGGCTTGGGAGAAAGCTAGCAAATTATCCTAACACCAATTTTCCTATTATTCTTTCAAGTCAAGGTGGAAAAATAAAATATTTATAAGCAAATAATTGTTTTAGTAACAAGAACTTGAATTATTAAAAAAAAAAAAGTCAGTGTTTCCCTTGCAACCATATCTAGATGTTTGTTGTGTGTTTCCACTTTGGATGCTTCAGAAAAAAAAGAAAAAAATCCAAATTCTAGCATCACCATTCATACTGTAAACTTTCTAGAAAATATTTTTCTGTATGGATTTAGCCTCTAGTACTGCACAGAAGAGGAAATAGTTGTACAGGTTTGAATTATTACACAAACAGTAAATTTTGAAGCTTTAAACATGGAGTAGGATTTTAAGTACAAACTTGTGGTTCAGACAAAATATATAAAAATGTTTTAAAGGATGTTTGGAATAGTTTTACACAAACCTGGGTAGTTTATATTGTAGTCAAAAATCTCCAAACATATATTTTAATGCAGTCAAGTTTAATAATTTTAGTTAGTTTTTAAGGAGCATAAACACGAAACTCAAAGAAAAACTCAGGCTTAAAAATTATTAAATATGTAGAGATTTCTTCTTTTTCATTCTATGTCAGATAAACCAAATCACACTTCTACTTGTAAAGTACTCTTAAAACTAATACTTAATACTTAAACATAATGCTAATATCTTGTAAAAGAAAGATCACAAACATGATCAGGAGGTTCATGCTATTTAAGATTATACTGGAAAATAATAAGAGGTCAACAGGAATGCCACATGTTGCACTTTGGGTGTAATGACCAAAATACAAATGCAAATCAATTTGTGTAGCATTGACAGCAAATGGTGGATTAGGTGATCAAGTAAGGCTATCTATTATGCAGAATAAAGTTACTTCCTCATTTCTCTGAGGTGTCAAAAAGAAGACTGAAACTCCACCTAACAAAGGTTAAACAACAATGTAAATTAATCCTTAATCTCAAAAATGGTCTGTATATGTGTCCATTGTGATCATATCAAGTATCACTGATTTCAATGTTAAGTACAGCTTTGATGATAACAGGTGTTAACTGCAGATGGACATCTTTAAGATACAGACCAGAGAGTACCAGGTGATTTATTCAGATCTTGTTCATTAAGTTTAGAAAGCCTCGTTGACATCCATATTGCTACTAATTAAACCAAGGAACAACCATGAACTATGTATGAAGAAAGAATCTAAGGTTTGATTCCTTCACAACTTTTTACATGACACCTTTATGATAACTTTAAAGTTGTGTGTGTATTCTTATTGTACATGCCAAAGTGGAACTGACTTTCTCAAAGTTTATCAATGAGAAACAGCTTGTTTAGAAAATGGAGCATCCTCTCCTAGATTATTTTAGTGTTGCACTGTGACTTATGCTATGACATCCTTTAATTCTTATTTCATGGCTAAAATTTAAAATTAGATATGCTCAGGAAGTTGGCAAGAATTTCTCGTTTTAAATGTTCTCTGGATTTCCTTCTGATAATCATAGTAGTGTTGCAGTTGGGACTGCATCTGAAATGGTTGGAGGGCACACTTTCAACATTTGACTGAATTTGCAGCTAGGATAAAGAATGGCCCAGCAGCAATGATGAAAGCCACATTTCAGTATGCTGGGGAAAGGAGCATGTCTGGTCATCTCCATTTATATTGTAGATGGGGAAAGTAGAACTACATCAGCCAGCATGTACAGAATAGCTTTTCTGTTATGCAATAAGTAGTACTGCAGAGAATATATAACACATCTTTATATCATCATCTTCAAATAAGGAAAATATTTTCATAGTACCATCTTACAAAGTTCATTTTGTAAATTTATTCTCTGCAAAGAACTTTCAATTACAGTAGTCAGTAAATGCCACCGAGGTATGAAATGAAGTTTAATTTACAAATGCATTTATTTCTTTCTCATTACATAGGTACTTAAGCATTACAATAGGCGGGCAACACATAATAATTACTTTTGTTCACTATAATAAAATATGTCCAAAGAAGAAATAATGTGTTAGTCCTGATTCTCATGAAAATGTTGGAAACGATTGAAACACAAATAAAACATTGTGTTAACTCTAAGTACTACTCTTTTAGTTTACGGCTACAGGAAAAAAATCTTTTCTCATAGTAACATTTTGAAGCTACCTATTGAAAAACATTACATTTACCTTGAAAGACAATTTTAACCTTAGGTGTGTTTTATTAATACCTGGAAAATTACATAAGCATATGCACTAATATTATTATTACCCTTATTCATTAATTATCAAGCTTTATTAGACTCCTCATACTAGATTTGTCCTGGAAATCAAACAGCATTGTTGCCTTTAAGAGAGAATTGCCCCCAGTAGTGGTTTCACTCACATTTGCTTGTAGCACATCTTCACAGCACATAGCTTTCCATAGAATGCTGAGTGCCAGGCTATAGGTGTCAGCTGCTGCTGTACCTCAAGTAACAGAGGCTGCCTTCGTTTTGGAAGCAGGCATTGCAGCAGCATGAGTTAATCACCCCTTAAAGAAGATGATTTGCTATACAGACTTTAATTCAGTCCCACAGATTTTTGTGAAATATGGGAGCTGAGTAGCTTTTAGGGCATCAATGCAGAGCTTTCACATGCTAGTAAGCTGCCTTCAGAGCTATTTGAGAAAAAAAGAGAGGCTCCAATCTCACAGTAAACTGCTGGAGAAAATCAAGTCATCTGGACTGGCACGGACTAAGTCAATTCTCTTGGCTCCTGTGCCAGAAACATAAGGAAAGATTATTTAGTGCTGAGTTCAGATATAGCATTGGCCGTTAGGAGTCAAGCCTTATGAAAAGCAGTGAAATTCTGCCTGTGCACAGAGGCAGAACACTAGGCTCCAAAAGCACGTAATTTCACACTCAATGGCATGGCCTGTTAATCAGCTACTGCCCACAGACTTCCTCCCACTCAGATGTTGCCTGTTCTACTGTGTCAGCAAAGCTGTGTGCACACCACATGGAAATGCAGAGTGAGAAAATGGCATGGGTAAAAATATCTCCCTTTATATTCCTTTACTATTTCTTCTTGTATCTGCAACCCTTGCTTTTCTGATGCAGTTCATGGTGAAAACTCCCACCTATACACACAGACACAGAAATAAAACAACATAGGGGTAAAACTTGCCAGGCAGGACAAGAGCTGCCCAGACTAATACCACTCCTTGTACTGGAGAAAAAAATATTCCTTTCATTTAGCTAGTAAAGAATTTAATAAGTAAATTATTTTCTTAGAAGTCAAAACTCTCACGATGCAGCAGAGAGAGGAGGAAACTTCTAGTTTTGGAACATAAACCTCCTTCTGTGCTTCCCAGCTGCTCACAGCAGGTTTTTCTGCCCCTTGAGACTGGTTAGTGAGGTCTACTTTTAAGACTGATGGATCAAATCACCTTTTCCTTTCACGGATGTGGATGGTTTGTGAGTCAAATTAAGTAACTGCCTTTCAAAACAATCGAAAAGCCTGCAGATCTGTGGTGATCCACAATGCATGGATTTAAAGGACAAAAAAAGGTTCTTGTTCTTTATTTTAGTGAAATCACTTATTTTGTAAGCACTTACTAAAATGTTATCCCAATTGTTATCCATTAACAAAATGGAAGTCATAGTTTTAACATGCACTAATATTGCATCTAGTTTTTCCCATTCAAATTAAAACCTTTCAATCAAATCTGATAACAGTACACATTGGATATTTTTTCTTTTTACTTTTCTAAATATTTTCACCCTGATGAAGTTAAAATTTCTGGAAATTTAATTTCCAGGATTTTCATTTCTGGAAATAAGTGAAAAATACACATAGACAATAAATTGAAATACATGAAGGACTCACAGAGAACTTGTATTAAATGCATTCTTCTGATAAGACATAAAGCCTTCCTTTCTTATTCACTTACACTGTGTGTCACCTCTTGAAACATTCTCTCCAGAGTATTGCATACTTCTTAATGTTTTCATACAGCAATCAATAATTATCAATTATACACTTAGACACATAGTGCCAAACCCTTTCATTTAATACTTTGTTCATCAATTGTTCACATATACATTCTGTCAAACAGCTTACTGATATGATTGAATTGTGCACTATTGATTTTCTATCTGTCAAGTTTATGCAGTGATTTGGAAATAGCGGGCCTGTACACTGATGTAATTTCCTTGTCTTCAATAGAACCATTATTCTGTTGGTGTAGGGGACTTCATAATCAGATTGCCAAACCTGTGGAGTGTAAAAGCTTTTTGGTAAGGGCATAACACTGCCCTCTACAGTCTCTTCACCTAACAAGATTAGATTCTATTTACTTTTAAATTGTAAGAGATTACTTTGATTTTGATATTTCACAATATGCTCTGTTTATATGCATAACTATTTGTAAACTATTCTATAGTGACTCTTCATTGTTTAAAAATACATAGGTTAAGTATGAGAGGGGTATGCTGGAATTCTGTTAAGAAGGTATCATCTTTGAAAAATAAAAATAAATCAAAACCTGGACAGGGAATTGAAAATGTGCAGATGACTGTGCTTGTGCATGGCACTTGCAGCGGATCTGAGATAAACTTGAGTAAAACCAGTCAGTTAATTGATTTGATACCTATTATAATAAAATTATCTATATCAGTTAACTATTAGATAGACAACATACATAAGACTAATCCGAATTTAGAACAGCCAACACCTCATACACATCACTGTATTTCTAGTGCTACTGAAGTATTTCTTTCTTTAGCTGTTCTGAAATACTACTTTTCTATATAATGCAATGTGGTTTTTTGTACTGCAAACTGGAGTTCTCTTAAGAAAATACAAAGATTAGTTAACATAAACTCATATATCTAGGAAAATAATGTAAATACTACAAACTAGTGACATAAAACTGCTGACTATCACAGCTACTGAATGGTGTCTTGCACCAACATCTATTCTACAAAAATCTGAAAATTTCTCTCTTGGGTACTTCTTTATGTCCTGACTTGCTAACATTCTCCCTTGCTCCTGACAGGATCAAAAAAATCCACAAAAAGGGAAAAAGAAAATTTAAACACAAGCAAACAAAAAGAATGCCTCAACCTCTACCTGACTGACAACAATTGTGAATGACAGCAAGTGGAGCAAAGGATATGCATTCAATCGCCTCACTCTTACAGTACATTGCTTTTCATATTCAAATAAATGCCCACTAATAAATACCAGAATCATAAATGCATCTCACAAAGAAATCTCGTTAAAAGTTATCCATCCCATCCTTCTATGTCCTCTCTAAATGTCAGAGATAAAATCAGCTTTAGAGTACTCATGTAAATATGTTTTTTTAAGTAAGAAAAGTAAATCTTAAGAGAATTTTCTGACAAGACCTTCCTCATATTTAAATGATAGTAAATAAAACTTATCTAATAACTTAAGTATTCCTATAGTCATAGTATGATGCACATAGAAATGAAATCTCTCTGCCTGACAACATGTTATTAAGGGCTTTAAAACATTAGGCTGGTTATATAGTTCTTTTTTAAGTGTGTACATTTTTAAACAGAAATGGGTTGCATGATGAAAGTTATTTTTGTGTAAAAGACAAAGCTTCCAGGAGAATCTCCATGGAATGTATATACCAGAGAGACCAATTTAAAGATTAGGGGAAATTTTCTCATTCATGACCATTTACACAGGGGGAAATTTAGGGAATGGGCTCTATTCTATTGACATCAACAACTTTAAAACATGAGCAAATATATAACTGACGGCAGAATTTCTCTATGAGATCAAGAAGGATATTGGATTAAAAGGGGGACTACAAACCTTGTATGTTAAATTTTCAGTGGGTTTTCAATACACTAGAAATATCCAAAGACAGTTTAAGTAAATATTATAACATGCACCAAATAGTGTCAGTAAGGATTGAAATGATTTTGAAAGTGAAGGTTTTCACTGACATTAAACCTGTTACTGAATCCCTGATTTCCTTTTTCTGTAATCAGCTAATTTATGCACTAGTATTTTACAAGCTGTTTCCATCAATGAACATGGTGTACTGGTTTGGAACTGGCTGGGGGCCAGGTACCCACCAAAGCTGCTCTACCACTGCCCTCACTTCCTAGATGGAGAAGGAAGAGGAAAAAGTGGGTAAAGACAACAATAGTTCCATAAAGCAGAAGCAAAAACCATGTGTGGGGGCAAAGGCAAAACATTAAGACTATTCTCTGCCTCTAGGTGCTGTTCTAGGAAACAGGGTCCTAATAGACATAGCAATTGCTCCAGAGGACAAATGCCACCCTCAAACTCTTCCAGATGACTCCCAACCTACTGTTCTGGAGCATATTAAGAACTTAAAACCAAACCTACAGTTTGGCTCAGCAGCCAGAACACTGGCATGTTACCAACACTTCTCCAACTACAACCACAAACACAGTACCATGAGAGGTGTCATAGAGAGGATCAGCTCCATCCAGGCTAAACCAAATACACATGTACACCCAGGAAAAAAGACATTTCTAAACACATGTTGTCCTTATAAACAGAATAAGTTACATAATTCACTTTGAAATATAGTGAACACAACTGCAGTACATAACTAGAAATGTGTCTACAACAAACTTTCTTCTGAGCCTGCAGCTATTATGGTTATTCTGAAATTTCTGTATATTTTGGGGCTTGTAATACAACTGCAGATCTCTTACCAAAACCTATTGCTAGAAGTATCTCCCAGTTGTAACTGGATCAAAAAAAAAACCTCTTTCCTATTACTTCGTGCTCCTGTCTGTGTCTGAAATAAACATTTGTAGTCATGGGGAAAAACAGGGTGTGGGGGGAATCTCCTTTTCAGAACAGTTAAATAATGGTACTGAAAAGCAGTGACAGGACAGATCTGAAGATTGATATTCCTTGTTTTTGTAAAACAGATCACTGTAACTTTTAAGATTCTAAAATCATTGCATGTAGGTAACAGACGCCTTTATCAATCCAGGCCTATGTGTATAGGAATTCTAAACCATGCATACAGTTTAGCAGTCTTAACTCTTAATTAGAAGCGGTCAACTCCAGAGCAGCAAGGCAAATTTGCTTCATTCTGATAGGAATTCTGTAAGAGATATTCAGTATTGTGGCATCTCTGAGTTGAGGGTACAATAAACAGCAAAATCTTTTGCTCTCTAGCTCTTCAGTATCAATTTAAAATCAAAGATATTCTAATCCCATATCATCTCCATGCTATCGCTTTACTTGTTGTATAATGTAGAATACATACATTTCTGCAAACTTGTGGCTATAGTATTCTAAAATAGATGATGCTCTATAAGAGCAAGTTGAAGACACTGTTGAGAAATCTTATTCACTAGTACAAGAACAAAAAGTTAACAATCACTAGCAATATAGATTAAGTTTTTTTCAGGGCTTTTTAATTTTATTCTAATGGGTTTGCTTGTAAGTCAATGCATAAAAAACAATTCGCAGAGTTCTGTTGTCTTCGGACGAACTACGTAGAGAGATGATGAATGTGAGAATTAAAACAAAAGGATGAAATGACCCATAATGTTAAGGTTACATAAAACCATTATACCTTTCTATCTATTTACTAGAGAGCATCTCAGAAGTGTTTGTCATGCAGTGAGCCTGCACATCTTTGGGCTTTACCTGGAGCTGTATAAGTAAAGATGTAGTCCCAGAGCTTCTTTTTTTATCCTACCTATTGAAATGTAAATAGTATGGTAAGGAATGTCTCTGGAGTACATTCATACTGAATAAGTTGTTCTCTATTTTGAAAGAAGCTGCAATATTTCCATAGACTGGTGTACTTGAATCAGATTTCTGGCAAGTCAGTTTGTCACAATAAGTAAGATAACAAAATACCTTCGCTGCACTTTGCCTTGGCTTTGCTACAGCCTATAGAAGAATTGGAATCTGGGAGGTCATCTCTGTCTGACTTCTTTAGATATTATTCTACACTACTATTTGATTTCTCTTTCTTTTCTTTGTGTCTAAGGTCATTGCACAGTAGTAAAACTAGTATTTACTCAGCTCTTGCTGCAAGAAATAATTCTTCAAGCAATAATTTATTCTCCTCACCACTTAAGCGTGTATAATTACTGAACCAGAGCAGACAGGCAAACACAGAGTGTGTTCTTAATAAAAACTCATCTAAGGAAAAGAATTTTATGTAATTTATAAATTTTATATTATGTCCAGAATTTATCTAGGTCTTCTGATTTGCAATCAGTGTTTCAAATGGAATTATTGACATTAAGGCTGAAGTCTTTTCTCATAGGACAAACTTGGTACTAATTTGGCTATGTGCTGGTTTATTTACAATGTTAATTTTAAAAAATCTCTCCCTCTTTCTCTCTTTCTAAGTGTAACTTCACAGCAAAAATGTTATTTTTGGTTGTGATTTTGATTTGCTGATTTCTTTAGTCAGCTCTAGACTACAGTTACCAGTACTTATGAACAATGTAGGACTACTTACGTACAGTACCAATGCCAACTTGATAATTGTTCATTTTTGCTTTTTTATAATGCTGGCTCACATCTGTTGTACTATTTCAGCCCCTTAAAAAGTTACATAAGTCCAGCAGCAAGTGACTATAGCGTTAGTACTCAAGTGAGGTTCAGTTTGTTTGTTATTAGACAATCAGAGCTAATTAATGCCTTTCGGAATCATTCAAGAAATGTGTAAGAATCTACACAAAAATTGTAATAATAAAAAAACCAACCACCTCCTGTTTAGATTCAAAATATATTGACGAAAATATGCCTGTTGTTCATTCGTTACACATCTAGTAATCACTGGAAGATTACTTTTTAGTAATGATTTCAGATTTGCACTGCTGTTGTGCCAGTAACAAATATTCTAAATCTACACAACTTAATACAGCACAGACAGCTAATTCCTGAACAAGATTTTGACAATATACAGTAAAAAAAACCTTTCTGAAACTACTTTTGAGGAAACATAGACGAAAAAGCCTATGAAGACATACTAATTGAAAAGTTTGGATGAAAAGTAATAAAAAAAGGTTTCCGAGACTTAGAGAAAAAGCAGTAACAAAATCTTTAAGTTGTAACTTGTGGGACTTGTCTTTAATCCCAGTTGACACTCTGTGGGAAGTAATAAAAATGTTTTTTAGAAAGGATTTAACCTAAATATCTTGGTCTCTTCACATGGTATTCATTGAATCTTCACTTCTTGCTTGTGCAATATTACTCATTTGAAAGTACCTGACCATTAGAAAGACTAATTTATAACTGATGCATTAAGTTATGATAGCATTTTGCCGAGCATATTAACCACATATCTTTGAGAAGACAAGGATCTTCATGCTATAAATATTATTGTAAAAATATATATTTCAAAAAGATTTGGAAAACTGCTCCCCAGAATTAGACCTTCAAATACCTTTAGTGATACAACTATTTTGCATTGAGAAATATTCAATAAAGGAATATTATGCAATTCACTGCTTTGCTTTGTTTTCTTACGAAGAAATTTGAAGATTTGATGGACATGAAGGCAGCAAATTTTGTTAACCTTACTTACTTACTTCTCAAAGAATGGAATGATGACCAGTAAGAGAATAGTCATGAAAGCCCATTCATTTCATATTTTCCTTCTCAGATAATCTAATAATTTTATCCATTATTTCCATGTACAAGTGATAGTTCTTTTTTCTCAGAACTCTTATTTTTGGGTCCTTCAGTGTCACTTAAGTATCATGGTGGTAATAGGGATTTTGTTGCTGATTTAAGACAGAATGACTGTTTGGATCAACATTTTATTTTGTTTTACTTTCTGTTGAAATAAAAGTTCTTGTCTTAGCATGATTTACATAGCAGTAAGAACCCATGGTGAGTTTTCTGTGAATTAATGTCTACTCAACTGAGAACTGAGTCATAAATTAGGGTTCATGTAGGTCTTAATCTAGGAACAGTGATATTTTTTCCTCAGATTTCTCAAGTAAAACATAAACCAGAGTACCAGAAAAGCTCTAAACAAAATAAAACATAATATTATAATTACAGCCATTTTCAGTAAGTCAGCACTTCTTTTATTTTTTGTTTTCCCTTCAGAACAAAAGTAATGTGGGCAATTATTTTAAATTAGGTTACATGAGAATATTATTTGTGTAACAGAAGTAGGTTTCTTTTTGTAATTAAGTTTAATAGATCTTACTCTGGAGATGAAGAGAATCAGTCTTGAAAACACTAGGTATCTTCAATTGCTGTTATGCTTAGAGATTGGATGGATACATTGTTTGCTACCAAAGTGGTAGGATATGATGAGGCACAAGTTCCTTGCAGCTTTTTACCTATGTTTGAAATACTTTTATTTACTTGAATTTATTGTGTTAAGACTATGTAACTCCAGGTGATTCAGTTTGTGAAGGGAACGTGTTTATTCAGATTCAGTACAACTCTAAAAAAGTCTTTCTTTAGGTAAAGATGTGTCAATAAATGTTTCAGAGATTGTTTATTTTTGGAGTTTTCCAACTTCAGTCAATCATTTAGATTTTTTTTTTCTTTGCTATGAAAAAATGTTTCAACATGAGATAATCAATTGTGATAAGGTATTAGGGATCAGACTTCACAATTTACTATTTTTACTGCTGTACTTCTGATATCTGATGCTCTGTTTTAAATTCACTCTTCTTATTGAGCTTTCAGTCTGCAAGCTTTTTCACTCTAAGTAGAAACAAATATAAATAAAATGGAAATAAAATCTTAACCCAACAAACTAAACAACCCCAGATTTATTTGGTTTAAATTTTCATTTATCTTAAAATAATTTTAGAATTTAAATGGCTCATGGCTCTTCAATTTTTGCATTTAGTAGCGCTAGTACAAGAAAAATAAAGTAAATGAAGCTTACTGAAAAAGAAACATTATGACAAGAGGAAAAAATTTAAAACAAGCAAAAATAACAGAGGTGGAGATGTTTTAGAAAGATAGGGATCATTTGGCTTAAACTGTATGAAACAATAGAAACAGGACAAGATGCTTAACAGAGGGAAGAATGAAAGAGACAATTCAGGAAAAATATGTACACAGGAAAAAGATTTAAAGTATAACTGATTTGGGCACAGAAAAAGACAGAATAAACTACATTTCTGGCAATATTATTTTTTTCCTTTGCAAAAATCATGGCAGGGTGAAGGTAGAAAACAAACAAATAAACAAGTTAAAATTTCAGCAGACATCTTGATGTCATGTAGACTTGCCCCAGTTCAAGCACAAAAAGAGGTGAATAGGTATTGACAAGAAGGTAACTTTAAAGAATTCTGTTTAGAAAGTGCCTTTGAAGATATTGCTGAAAACTTCTTTCTTATTGGTAAGCATTATTTTGTTTCTGTGCATAGATATACTTGGCTTTTCTTTCACCTGCAAGATTTAGGCTTCTTCAATATGACAATCAGCACTAGCTGCAGAATAACAGAGATGCTCATTATAAGTGATCAGGCTCACAAATCAAAAATAGAGTCACATGACCAAAGAGCATTTAGCCACACTGATTCAGTCTTGACGGAGTTGTTTTATTTCTGACAGCATCTACATTGTGCATTTCAAGCCACCAAGTGTTTACGGACACATCTTTACTGGCCATCTATATAGAAAGCCCCTACCAGGACCTAAACTCAGCATGGCTGCTTTTAACTACAGCTGTCACTTCCCAATTTCACGTCACAGATGAAGCAGCCTGCACAATACTTAAGTAACACTTGTAAGGGTCATAATTATTCTGATCTAATTTTATTGATCCTCCTCTGAGAAAACAGCACTCTTCACAGCTTTATGGCACCATTCAACCAATCTAAGAATGATTTATATCACCCTTAAGTAAAAAGACATGAAGACTTCTTGCTTGCTTGCTAAGATTTTCTCTGAGATCTCAAGCTGTCAAAATACTAAACACAAGTCAGGATATTCTCAAGTAATGAAAAGCACTGCAAAATCTTATCAGATTAATAGACTTCATGTTATAATTGGATGATGCTTCCACTTAACATGCAATTTATTTTATTCAATATCGGTACGTTTTAATGAATGATGTATTTGATTCAATGCTTTGATAAAAATGTAGAATCTTAATTAACAAGTTATATATTTGATGCAGTGAATAACACATTTGATTTAATAGAGAATGCACTGTATCCGCAGCTGAAAGTGATTGGTCTTTTTAGAGAGAGATTAATTCATTTCAGAATATGATGTATCACTTTCAATATGTACTAAATCAAATCTATAAGACTTTTTTTTTTTTTTTGCAGTGTGCAAAGTAGCACAAGGAACAAGTTTGCCCTCAAGTGGACTTCAAAGGCAGATCATACCTCCAAGGCATGAGGCAGGTTGTTGAATCAATGGCTAATTCATTCATGCTGTGATAAAGGTGAAACAAATTTCTAATAAGCCACTGCCTTCACAATCAACCTTTGCTGTATTTCTAAGTAAAATTATATTAAAGTTATTTAATTACAGATCCCCCAAAGTGTCATAATTTTTGTATTACAAGAACTGACAATAATATTTGACAGTTCAAGGTGCAAAAGTTGAACTTGAATGCTGATTGGGTAATAAAAAGAGGAAGGGTATCTTTAAGCATGTATTTTTCTTAGGTCAGAAAAAAAATTCAGCAATATAAGCTATTATTTTTAAAATTCATCCCATCAATACCACTATCTTTACTTCTAGTACATAGGGACACTGTTACTTATTTGCTCAATCAGTAAAAGTCAGTAGGAGAGCTTCAGTTCAGATCACTGGAGTTTTCAATTCCTGTATATAGACAACTACCAGGTTTACCACATTGAAAACACACAAAATTCTGCTTCTACTTTCTGTAATGTGAAACTTCTGTGTTCACTAACTATTGTATCAAGCCTTACCTTTTTGTTCACAGCTCCCTAAATTCAATACTCTGTGCTATTAATCTCATTGGTTAAGAAGTGAAACTGACCCTCGTTCAAGCAAATGCCAGCTAGTTTATTAAGTTACATATTTAGAATTGAAAAAGTATTAGAACATGCATATATAACCAGTGAGTACATAATGGCTGTCATACTAGTGCATAATATCCCTAGTAATTTAATTATAAACATCTGACTGTGATATTTAAATAGGAAAATGGCTGTTTAAGCACTATGCAGTGAAAGAATAATAAAACTTCTGGCATATTCTTCATTCAAAATGTTGCAATCAAAAATAACATCAAAAACCAGCAAGGAAAACCTATTTGGAATAAACTGATCTTATATTTCTAAACATATGATGGATCTTATCACTCTCTTGTATACATTCAGTTCAGTGTATATCAAACTTACAGGATAGAGGTAAACCAAGAAATAAAATAATTGTATTTTTAATCCTTATTTCTATTTTTCATCCAAAAGTAAAAGCTTATATTGATGCACAGTGCCAAGAAAGCTACTGATAAAAGATTATGATAACTTTAAAAACATAATTTAAAAACATGTTGAATCATGCAGAATTAGGTTTTCCACAGCATAAAGCATGTAAGTACATCTTAATGATGCCTAGAAAAAAAATACAGTGTGTGAAATAGGAAAAGATTTACAAGTCAGTTTTTGTCAGATCTGCAACTAATACACTTGCAGTGTGAAATAAATAATTGAAATATAATTTTATAATTATATCTGTCTGACTCATATTAACTCTTAACAGGTGATTTCAAGTCATAAGAAATTCTGAACTATACATAACTTAGCTGCCTGTAACTATAAATTCAAGCTATTATGCTCCTCTTGTCAGTGAAAAAAATATTAACAGCAAAGTTCTAAATTTTTTTAATGGCAAAATATATATTATCTACATCATGCAATGTAAATGATTCAAGGTCTTAAAAGGTTCTTAAAAAGTTCCATTTCCCAGGTCATGGTGACAAAATGCCACATCAGATTTAAAAATTATAAAAGATCACACTGTATTATCAACTTTCTGTTGTATAAGATACCGCTATTTACTTTTTTCTTATTCTATAAGAATATATCCATGGAACGTAAATCACTTTTTCAGTCTTGTGCAAAGTGGTACTTGTCCTCTTAATATGGATACAGAAGCAAGAATATGTGACTCCTGACAGGACTGCAGAGAGGGTGTAGCCTAGTTTTGTTTATCTGCAAGTACCAGCTACATGACTGCTCATCCTGTGATTCTGAATGACATTTTTTAGTTTGGTGATGGATTAGAAAAGTAGTGTCAAAATCTACAGCAAGTCTTGTCCCTTCTTGTTGCTAGAAGTTGTTCAACTAGTAGAGTGCTATTGGAGTTCATAATTTCAGGCCATTGTTTAAGATAGCAGTCCATGAAACATTAAGGTGAATACATGAGAGTAGTTTTCCAGATACTAGCTGGAAAAGTATGGACAAAGGATGAGGAGAAACAAGCTTTTAATGGTTACAGAGATCATATACAGTGTGTTTCCAAGTGTTCTCAAAAATGTGATCCCCTGCCTTGATCTAGGAGTACAACCCTCCCTTATAATGGAAAAAGGTAATTATTTTTTGATCCAAAAGTGATATCTCCTGAAAATTGTAATATCTCATGGGTTATTTTACTTTGCATAAGCTTGATAGGATAGCTTTCTTTTGAAACAAGTTAAGGCAAGGACAGAATATTATTTGGTGCTGATGAATATTTGAATGACAGGGCTGCATGTCTGAGGCAACAAGACAGAAGCAGGAAGACAAAAGTAGATAACACATCTCTGACAGGACATTTCTGAACTTAAATGTAGGTCTAACACAACAGTACATATTCCTTGAAGTGTTAACATTTGAGGACACTTGGGGGCATCAGACCTGCTTGAGATAAAGGGCAGAGGATTGTAATGGGTAGAATCCTGGCATATCCTCTGGACATAATTTTAACAGAATGAGCTGCCAGAAAAGGTCCAAAATTTGTAGGCTTCCTCTCCAAAACTAGCAACTAGCTGACTTGCTCCAAAAAGAAACCAAATAATGAGTTAGTGTATGTATATATGGATTATTAGTAGCAGAATACGAGTTACACCAACACTGTTGCATTGGAGCTTGGGACAATATAGGGACCATGCCAAAACGGCAATAGAGAAATACTCGTAAAACCAATAGATTTGGCAAAACAGATAAGGGATGTTGTAAGAGATACAGCCAACAAGCAGAATGAACAGTGTGATAGGAACTAATTTTGCCCTTCTGGACTTCTAGAAGAAAGAAAAGTGAAAGAGATGAGATAAAAAAGGTAATAGTGCTGATAAGGAGAAAACCCATCAAGGAGAACTGAAAGGAGGGAAAAAAAACAGTCTGTTAATGCTTTTCATACAGGCAGATGAATAGAGTTCATGCCTTCTATTTTCTTACTCCCTATATTATTTTATCCTCTCTTCATTTCTTCAGACAGAGAGGCCAGAACACTGCACTGTGTAATATCCATCAATTGTGGTTTTTCCTCCACATTTTCTTGAAAAACAGAATATGTAAAACCTTTAAAACAGTTGATTTATTTTTCTATTTTTACAAAATATTTATATCTAGTTAAATGAATCCTGAAGAATGTTTTTTGAGCATAAGATTAGTTTACTGAAGGGAAGGAAGGATTCATTTATCCTTTAAAAATTTTACTGAAAAGATCAAAATAAATTAACTTTACCTTTTCTAAGACTAATTTTTACAATATACAATTATTTCAGTAAATTCTAATTAACTTTTTGTGTAGTGACGAGACGAATCGTATTCACTTTTTTCAGATAAAAAAGTATTTAACAAAATGTAAAAAAAAACACAACAGAAAAGAAAAATCAACAAACCAACCACTACCCCATGACAAAATGCCCCAAAAGAAACAATAAAAGGAGGGACAAAACTGTATTTTTTTTTTCCAATGATGTTAAGATCTGAAGAAATACACATATCTATAAAGAATTGAGATATTGATCTTAAGTCTAAAAATGACAGGAAGAGGAAAAGTAGATAGGATGTTTGGAGAGAAAAGAAGAATAACACCATGACATATGGAGATGGGAAAGAAAGAACCTCAATATTTACCTCAGAAGACAAGGGGTGTGACAAAAAAAGTTGTCAGTAGAAGTCTACAAGTGTTCTTATTACTTTCTAACCTTTAGATTTCTTGTGCTAAGAACTAAGCAGTGTTGGATTTTTCAAACTCTGATTTCTGTGTCAGGATGTTTTCTGATGACGAAAATGAAAAATGGCCTCAGGTCAGAGCTTCGAAAAAGATACGTTTAAGTTACTGAGGTATCTAGTGGAGTCTTTTGTGATGCTGAAGATGTAGGGCAGCTGCTGAACAAGGTTCTACCTTCCTGAAGGTGTAAAAGAAAAAAAAAAGAATAATGAAGACTATATACCAAGCTTTTCCAAAAAGGATTCAGCCCAAAGTCTTGGATGCAGCATATTGACCTCCAGCACAGCTTAGTGAGTACAGAACATGGTGCATTGGAACTATACAATGTCTCATGAACATCCAACAGTGTTATACCCAAGTTAAATGTTAAAGCCACACAATTCCTGATAGAGGCCAGGATGCCATTAACCCATCATCAATATCATCAATGAAGATGTTGAACAGGACAGGACCTAACACCGAGCCCTGGGGGACACCACTAGGAACAGGTTGCCTACTAGATGCGACACCATTAAGCACCACTCTCTGGGCTCGTCCACCCAACCAGTTCCTGACCCAGCACAGAATATTCCTGTCAAAGCCCCTTGCTACCATCTTCACCAGGAGTATATCATGGGAGAACGTGTCAAAAGCTTTATTGAAATCTAGGTAAACCACATCCACTACCTCATCAAGAAGTCACTTGATCATAAAAGGAGATCAGGTTGGTCAAGCAAGACCTATCCCACCTAAACCCATGCTGACTGGGCTTAATCTCTTGGCCATCAGGCATTTGTTGCATGATAGCACTCAGCACTATCCATTCCATAACTTTGCCCAGAACTGAGGTGAGGCTAACAGGTCTACAGTTACCTGGATCATCCTTCCAACCTTTCTTGTGTATAGCTGTCACATTTGCCAACTTCCAATCATCCGGGACCTCACTTGTGATCCATGACTTCTGATAAATTATGGAGAGTGGTTTAGCAAACTCATCCACCAGCTCTCTCATCACTCTGGGGTGAATCCAATCCATTCCCATGGACCTATGGAGATCAAAACAGATCAGCAGGTCTCTAACAAGTACCTCTTGGATAACAGGGCAACTACACTGTACCCTGTCCCTGTCTACCAGTTTAGATAAGCAGTCGTCCTGAAGACAGTCTACCCTGTTGTTGAAGACAGAAGCAAAGGAGGCATTAAGTAACTCTGCCTTATCCTCATCTCTATTTCCCTCCATGTCCAGTAAGGAGTGGAGGTTATTACTACTCCTCTTTTTTCCATTGATATATTTATAAATGGTCTTCCTATTGTCCTGAACAGAAGTGGCCAGCCTGAGTTCAAGTTGGGATTTTTCCTCTCTAATTTTCCTTCTACACAACCTGAAAGTTCATGACTTGATTGATGACCCTTTTTCCAAAGATAGTACATCCTCTTTTTTAAGCTTATTTTTTTTCAAAATTTCCTTACTCATCCAGGCTGGTCTTTTTCCCCTATGGATCATCTTATGACACACAGAGACGCCCTGGGTTTGTGCTTTCAATAATTCATTCCTGAAGTATATCCAGCTCTCCCTGCCCCCCATTTTATAAAGGGCTGCCTCCCAAGGAACTTTCCTAATCAATTCCTTGAATAAACCAAAATCTGCCTTACAGATATCCAGTTTGGCTGTTTTGGTGAGCCCTCTTTTTGTTCCATTATTAATTGAAAACTTAATTATTTCATGATCACTGCCTCCCAGACAGCCTCTGACAACCACATCACCCACCAGGTCTACCCTATTTGCAAATAGCAAATCAAGAAAATCCTCAACCCTGATAGGTTCACTGACCAATTGTGACAAAAAAACAGTCCTCAATACACTCTACAAACCTTCTAGACTGCCTCCTCACTGCTGTGTTAAGATCCCAGCAAATATCTAGGAGGTTGAAGTCACCCAAGAGAATCAGGGCAGGCAATCTTGAGATGTCCTCCAGATTTTTAAAGAGTATTTGCATCAGCCTTGTGATCCTGATTGGGTGGTCTGTAGCACACTCCTAACACAGTATCAATCTTATTAGCTAACCCTGTAATCTGAACCCCTAGGCTCTCCACTCTGTCATCCCTGATCTCAAGTTCTGTTTATTCCAGGACTTCAGCAACATACAGGGCCACTCCTCCACCCCTTCTGCCTCTCCTAAATAGCATATACCCATCCAATCCAACACTCCAGTCATATGACTCATCCCACCACATTTCAGTGATGGCAATTATGTCATACATTTCCTGGCTCACTAAAGCTTCCAGTTCCTCCTGCTTGTTGCCCATACTTCGTGCATTAAAATATACACACCTCAGTTGGGCCACTACATGCATCTTCAGAGCTTATACAACATCCACTCTTGTCTCCCAAGAGACTTCAGAACCATCCCCTTACCCCTTCCCCTGCACCCTCAGCAAGTTTGCCGATGACACCAAGCTGCGTGGTGTGGTGGACATGCTGCAGGAAAGGGATGCCATCCAGAGGGACCTGGTCAGGCTTGAGAGGTGGGCCAGTGCCAACCTCATGAGACTCAACAAGGCCAAGTGAAAAGTCCTGCATATGTGTCAGGGCAATACCAAACACAAATACAGGCCAGGTGGTGAAAAGATTAAAAGCAGCCTTGAGAAAGACTGGGAGGTGTTGGTCAACAAAAATTTCAACATGAGCCAGCAGTGTTTGCTTGCGGCTCAGAAAGCCAACCACATCCTGGGTTGCATCAAGAAAAGCATTGGAATGTGTCCAGAGGAGGGCCATGAGGATGACTGGAGGGCTGGAGCACCTCTCTATGGGGACAGGCTGAGAGAGTTGGGGCTGTTCAGCCTGGAGGAGACTCCAGGGAGATCTTATAGCAGCCTTCCAGTACCTGAAGGGGGCTACAGGAAAGCTGGGGAGGGGCTGTTTACAAGGACTTGTAGTGGTAGGACCAGGGGTAACGGTTTCAAGC
>VZRI01004677.1:30785-63911 GCA_013397515.1 Upupa epops
AACTGATTTAGTATTACTTTTTATCAAATACTGTTGTCACATTCTGTTCTGACCTCAGGTGTCCTCACTAAAGTGAAATTACAGTAGCTGACACGTTCCTCTCAACTTACGAATTTCCATTTAAAGAGATAAAGTACTATATGTATTTCCTCATCCAAAAGGCAAAGTACAGTGCTATAGTTCATTATGACTTCTTGGGAATCGACCAAAGCTGAAACCCCTCTCTGTGATAATCTTTTTTATTTGTTGAATAAATTCCTTAGTGCAACTAATACTGTAGAACAGAAATTCTTGCAAGGTAGGATAACCTGCGGTAACAGACCAGAGTGCTGTGTGAAGAGTACTCTGAAGTCCCCAATAGAAATTATTGCTCTTCAAATGACAGTTATTTGGAACAGGCTGAATCAAATCCTCTCACAACAGAGCTAATTACTACAAATCATTAATAATACTAATTATGTAAAGAAAGAGAATGTTGTCTTAAAACAAAACATTAGACCTCTTAAAAAATGTATTGTTAATCAATCTCTTCTGTGGATTAGACTAAATGAAATTAAACCAGGCATGAAGACAGGATTTTTAATTGGAATTAAATATTTCAAGAAGCAACTATGTATTTATGAAGCTTGGATGTGTACATTGACATAGAAGGATACCAAAGAATAAGAAGATGTTAAAAAACACTTATGAGAATATTATAACTTACTATATTCCAGGGTAGAATAAATACTAAAACTTTGTTTTCAAGAGTGAATTCTTCTTTGTCTCAATTGTGATTCATGCTCTGTGGATCTCAAATTACTCATTTGGATATAATTGATCTAAACTGTAGTTCTATTCAGATTATTGCTAGTTCACAGATTTCTATGAAGTCATGTCACTACACTTTCTCTTTGTTTCTGTAGAAGATTATTTATTTTAATGATGTTGTCCTATTCCTCTGCCATAGAAAAACTAGTTAAAAATAAATAACATTCCATGTGAAGTTAAACAAAAGGGCATTAAGAAAGAAATATATATTTAGCTAATTACTCCTTCAAAGCCATTACATTTACTCCACTTGGGTATCTATTTATTCTCATATATGCATAAGCTCATATTCATGTCACAGTGAAGTCTTGAACTACTAAACTGAGATGTAGTCCAGGAAACTGTCTGTTTACAAATATATTGGGAAATATAAATGTTCTTACCAAAAAAAGGTACGATTTCTCCTTATAAAGACAGGAATAATGTTTTGTAATGCATTGCATGCAGCAATGCATTGTCTGAAACATTCTTTTCATTTGAATCAGAAGACATTACACAGTAGCCTTTATTGAAACAAACAAACAAAAAGATATAGCACAGGCAATGGGGAGGGATGCAGAAAGAACGCATTAAATAGAAGCAACAATATCTCCAGGGTCTGAAAGCAATGACAGTTTTTTGTTTCACTCTGGAAAATTTTGCTAAAATACACCTTATGACAAAAAATGGCTCTCCTCAGAAATTCCACTGTTTTCGTATAACTTCTTTCATCTCCCAATAATTTCAAGTCAGAAACATCTAAAATTGTAATCAAAATTGAAAAAGGAGTTGTTGGCTGTTTTCCATAGGAACTATCCTGTGTAGTCAGAATAAATCTTAAAGACATGTCTTTTTTCCATTTATTCTGATAAATTCCAGAGAACCCTATTCTAAAAGTTTTTAAAATTTTATTTAATTTCTTGATCTTAAATAACTAAACAGTGTGAAATACTCAATTCTAAGAAATGCATTTCTATTTTGAAGAAAAAATACAAAACTACCCTACTTTTGACACTTTCCTGTCTTTTACATATAACTGCAATACTTCATTTATGGTGTGAAAAATGTAACAATAAGTGAGGTTCTACCACAGTTTATGCTAGTGTAGTCCAAAGTTCTTCAGTTTTTCAGGTATTAGCATGTGCTAAACACTACAGTAAATTAAATCTCACAAGTATTAATTACAGTTCATCTCAAAACTTTAATCTTATTTGAAATTCTGTTGTTTATTATTCTGCTACCTACCATTATTTTTAATGAAAATAGTAAATGACATTTTAGACTTAAAATGGCAATCATGTTTTTCTAACAAAATAAATGACAAATTTTATAAGGAAGGACATTTCATGGTTAATGATTTCATAGCTAGAAAGGATAAAGCTGTGTTCTTCTCTTATTAGCTTTTGTTATTCAATTTGCCTAAACCTTGTGTCTATACTAGTGACCTGAACTATAAGAGGTTATTTGCAATAGAATTATCAATACTTTTGAAATTTAAAAAATTCTAAACTCAGTGAATGGCAAAGTCGTATGATTGCATGATATATTTTTTACGGTATTTTTTACTGAATGGTATAGAATTTCCAGACATAAAGGTGCAAGGTGAAGTTCAGAATTTGATTTATATCAGACATCAGCACAAAAATTATAAAGAATACTATAGCTTAAAAGTAGAAAAAAGGCTTTTCATTAGGAAGTCGATTACTGGACTTCTAATCCCAGCTGTCTCCCTGATTTCCTGAACACTCTTAAACAAGCCAGATTGATTGTCACTTTTTCTAAGAAGAATAATCAATACAACTCAATCAAAAGACATGCAGTTAAGATTCATGCATTATTATCATGATCTCTAGTCATGAGTACTATAAGAGGGATTTGAGGGATTTGGAATTTTCCTCCATTGTATTGGGGGGATAATTGTCACCAAAAAAAAATACGATCAATAAAAAAAAATACAATCAATTTACGCATCCTAATGTTTTTCACAGACACCTATGCTTGGATTTGATTATGGTTTCAAAGCACTGAGAATCCACTTCTCATGTGAAATTATTTGTGGATATTTGAAAATCAGACAGACCAGGATTTGATAGTTCTCATCCTGTCCAATATTTTGCTTTTGCAGCTCTAAGGCAGTAGTTTAACCAGATTTTTGAGCTGATGGTTAACTGGAGCAGCACATTTTTGTATTACAGTGACTTCCCAGCTGTGAAGACGTCTCGTTTAGAATCCTGACCGTCACAGGCATAATCATAAAAGACTGCCAGTGGACACAGACAGCAAACCATTAATAATATTGGTGATTACAAATGAAAGATCTAGATAAACACAGAAGCAAACAGCGTAAATTTTCTGATTACAGAATCAGTATTGATACCTCATCAGCTGTAGGTTGTTCAAACAGCTAAGCATTCTTTGCTAGCGTCAGTAAGAGTCTAGAGAAGTTACAATAAGATATCTTATTTGCTTTGGATGTGAATAAATAATATTTCAGTCATTTCTTAAGAAAATTCAATTGACTTACTAGTTCGGGGCTAGAATAAGGTCTGCATAAAGGTCCTAAGATGCTTTTCACATTCCCAATACAGAGAGAAAAAGAGTGTCATGTTAATGACAGCTGAAGACCAAACATGTTTCATGACCTAGTTTATAATCTATGACTTTGAATGTTACCTTCCTTGAATTTTATATTCATAGTGTAAGTCAGTACTATAGTAATAGATTATTCATTTCAAGTACATATAGGTGAGCCTGAAAGGTTTACAGTCATTAGTGAAAAACACCTAATGAGAGTTTTGTTGTGTTGAGTTCCAGAGTTCAGTTCTTGCTCCCATGCAGAATTTTATGAAATAATAACTTGTTTAAAAATGAACCCTCATTATGCACAATAGCAAGATAAAGCAATTGCCAGCAAAATACAGAGGTTGTTACTCTTCCCTTATGCGCTCACTATCATTTAGCAGGTCTGTACAACTGCTGGGACAGACAACTTTTTGAAAGGGCTTGTAATTCTAGTGCATCAATTCTCAATATGGCAGGTTTATATTAATTATAAATGAAATAAAAATATCTTCAATTTACCCCATGTTAAGAGTAGCCTTGATGACTTCAGTGAGTCTGATTACATTGTTGAAAATATTTTCATGCTATACTGATATTGAAACATGTAAATGATAATTTTTCCTTATCATAACCTCCAATATGCTACGCATCCTAATGTTTTCCAACCAGTCTGCTAGCTTTGTTTTGGATAAAGATTAATATTTTCTTCTCATTGTCTTTCAGCAACAGCTCTATCTACGCCTTCTTCATACATTGAAAGATTCCAGAGTATTCCACTGGCATATTATACTCTACAAAGTTCTAGCTTCTACTGAACAGAAGGGAGGATTTCTGCTTAACTGGCAGCCCTGGGTACTATTTCCCACTCTGAATTTTAATGTAACTAAGTCCAGGTGGAACACCAAGTTTTGGTGAGATTATTGACAAGAGTGGATAATATTTGCTCAATCTCATGAATTAATTGACACTAACTCAGTATGAGTGAACAGTATGCTGCTGCAGCAAAAAAGCCATCAAGATCCTGGCTTATAGCAACAAGAGTATAATCAGCAGAGATAAAGAAGCCACTGTCCCACTCAGTGCTGGGCAGATTACACCTTGAATACTGTGCACAGTTTTGGTCCCTGCTATACAGAAAATATGTGGACAGGTTGGAAAGGATCCAAAGAAGGGCCACAAAGTTCTGGAAGACCTGCCATATGAAGAAAGGCTGTGAAAGCTGGGTATGCTCAGTTTTGAGAAGGCTTATGGAGGGCCTTATCACCATGTACTGCTAGCTAAGGGGTAGCTACCAAGAAGCTGGTGAGGTGAGTCCCTTTTTACAAGGAATCACATAGAAAAGACAAGGGACAATGGGTTTAAGTTACTCCTGGGGAGATTCTGACTGGAGTCCAGAAGAAAATTCTTCACCATTAGAACAATGAACCGTTGGAATAATCTCCTAAGGGAAGTAGTCAATCGCCCTACACAGGACATCTTTAAGAACCAGCTTGATAGGCTGCTAGGACATCGAATTTAAACTATATTTTTAGCTTGATAGGTTAGACTAGATAATCATCATGACTACTTACTATAATTGGCATATTATCTTACCAGCTGAGTTAGCAGCCATAGCATGGATCAGGTACTCTCAGTGTTAAAGGCCTTTTGGCTGCAGCCCAATAACCCTAAAGACACTGCAGAGAACCTTCCAGAACTACAGCAGCTGCCTATAATCAGGTGGGAAAAGGAGCCAATCAGAATCAGGCATCCTGTGCCCAGTCCTATAAAAAGTCTGGGCTCCTGCCAGGAGAGGCTTTGGAGGGCCTGCAGTGTGGGTACCTGCAGTTGAGGGCCCTCAGCAGGGCCAGGGTGGCTGTGCTTACTCCTGTGCTACAGAGATTGTTAGGCTTGGAGCTTTGCTACAACTCAGCCTGTAAAATTAATACACATTTGAGGACTTTGGACAAGAAGCTTGGAGAAATGAGAGTCTGTCCCAAGACAGGAGGTATTTTTGGTAATTTTGTTTTGTTTCTTCCCAGAAAGTGTTACCTTAGTCACACAGGAAATGCACAGAAGTGTCTCTATGCAGCATTATCTCTAGGATGCCAATGCTTCAAAACATGGATATTTTCCTTGATGTAGGAGAGAGGTTTCTTAGAAAAATTGGGGTTTTATTCCATAAATATTTTTAACATCAAAGCTGCTATGATTCTAGAGTCCTATTTAGGTGTTTGTGAGGTCTGAGACCTCAGTTTGGAGGTCTCTACTTTTCCAATGATGCTGGATGAGATATACTGTATCCAGGCTGAGTTGGTTGGGGATAATTGCCTGAGCTGGGGTCTTGCACGTACTCCTATCAGACCCCCTGCTCTCAGCAGGACACCTTACAATCTTATGGATGTACTTGCTGCAGAGCCCCCTGCTGTGCTCAGCAACCATAAGCCCACAGTCTGAGGCTGACACTTTGGTGGTTATGACAGTGCTTTGAGGGTTCCCTTTGAGTCGCTCTTTTCTGCCCTTGGGGATTTTGCACTGAGTAATTTCCCTTGAGTGACTTCAGTGACTTTAGTTCATATGAACAGTGAGCAGTGGGGGGTCTCTGTCTAAATATGGGTTTGTACTCTCATGAGCAATGCTTTAAATAGCATTACTTTAATAAGCCCTTTTTTCTGCCTACATTGTTCCTGAGGAGACTAAATGTTGTATCCCTACATAAAAGTACCATTCACACTTATTTTTAATAGGTCGAAATCTATGCAAAGACTTTATTTCATTTAAGACAGTTAAACTTGTTGCTATAAAATTGGTTTTATGGCTACAAGACTGTTATGTCATAGTACAACCTATGATGTAGTTCGAGGATCAGGTTACTGTTTCTACAGATATCTTCCATGCTCCACGCAGCTTTGTTAAAATCCAGCACAGTTATAATTTTGTGGTGGTTTTTATGCTTTGTAATGTTTGGTAGTTTTCTGTGACTATCACTGTGTTGAGTATTTGTGAATACAGAAATCATACGCTGGTATCTTCACACTTTATCCACTTGTAAATTTATACATTCTTGAAAACACTGTGTAAGGAGATTTTATTTGGCTGCATAAATTTATGCAATATCTTATTTAAATAATATCCAAATTCATCCTTCATCAGATCAGTGGATTAAATTTCTGGGTTGTAATGCATCCTGATAAAAGATTAAACATTTGCTGGTAATTTTTTTGCAACAGTGATGCCACACTTGCTGTATTCCCTAAACTGATGTACCAAGTGATGGTACTTGCTATATTCCCTAAACTGATGCAGTAGTGGTATTTTCAGCGATGATTTGGGCTTGTTTTGACATTTAATGATATTTAAAAGACCTTGTATTATCAGACCTTTATAGGTAGATGACTCAATATGATCATCCTTCCCACCCTGCTACAGAATGTCAAAACCAAAGGAAGGTGTCAATGAGTGGTAACACTGGGCAAAAGCAAAGATGATGAAAATGGCATAGCCCACATGGGCCTGTGCCTACCTCACAGGCCACAGTCTCCAGGTGGTGATGCTAAAATGTCAGGGCAAATTGTATACTCAAAATCCCTGTCAGAAGGTGTAGAGTAGCAATTAAAGATTCTACTTATTTTTTTTTTCTGACTGAAGAATGCAAGTAATTAAAGTACCAGAGATCATTCTTTACTGCTTTATTTCTGTCAGTGAGAGAGATCTTTTTTTAGATATTTTGTTGTAAGAGAACTACAATGTTCAGTTGGTCATAGAATTATATAATGGTTGGAAGAAACCTGAGATAGCCTAGATCCAATCCTCCTCCAGCCCACCATGGGCAGGGACACCTCTCACTAGACCAGCTTGCCCCAGGGTCTAGTCCAACCTGGCCTTAAACACTTCCACGCTGGTGGCATTCACAGCTTGCCTGGGCAACCTTGCTGGCAAACTTTCTGAGGATGAACTCAGTGCCACTGTCCCTGTTAAACAGCACCAGGCCCAAAATAGAACCTTGAGAAGAACCACTCGTAATTGATCTCCATTTGGACATTGAGCCATTGATTAAAATACTTTGAGTGTGACCATCCACCCAATTCCCTATCCAACAAGCAGTCCATTTGTCAAAACCATGTCTTTCTATTTCAGAGCCAAGGATGTCAATTTGGACAGTGTCAAATTCCAGATGATGTTGTTGCTCTACCCTGATCTGTGATTGGCTGTCACAAATCACCACCTTTTTTCCCATGGGCCTTAAGTTAGTTTTCAGGATGATCTGTTCCATTATCACACCTGGCACACAGGTGAGACTACTGGCCTGTAATTTCCTGGGTCATCTTTTATACCCCTTTTTAAAAATGGATGTTGTTTATCCTCTTTTCCAATCACTGGGAAGTTCACCAGACTGCCGTGATTTCTTAAATACGTAGGATAATGGCTTAATCCACCAGTTCCCTCAGAACCCCTGAATGAATCTCTTCAGGTCCCAAGGACTTGTGAGTTTTGAGGTTCTTTATATACTCAGAAACCTCATCTATTCCTACCACATGTGGTACTACTTTCTCCTAGTCCCAAACTTTGAAATCTCCAACTTGAACAGCATGGTTGGAATTCTGGTTGTTTTCTGGTGAAGACAGGCAAAAAATTCTTGAACACCTTAGCCTTCTTCATATCACAGCTAAGCAGATTACCTGTTTCCTTCTGGCAGAGTCCCACATTTTCCTTTTTTCATCAATATGCCAACAGAAGATTTTCTTGTTGCCCTTGATATTCCTGGCCATTTAATTCTGGACTTTAGCTTTCCTAACCCAGTCCCTGGCAGTGTGGACTCTATACTCCTCCAAGGTACCTGTCCTCGCTTCCATCTTCTCTAGGCTTCCTTCTTGTGTCGAAGTTTTTCCTACATCAATTGTTCATCCATGCAGGCATCCTGGCATTTTTTCTTGACCATCTTTTTGTAGGAATGCAGTATTCTTGAGATTGGAGGTGGTCTTTGAATGTTAACAGCTTTCTCAAGCACCCAGTCCCTCCAGGACTCTACTAAGGAGGGACTTGAAGAGGCCAGAGTCCACTCTCCTGAAATCCAGAGTAGCAAACTTGTTGGGTGCCCTCTTTGCTCCCTTTAGGACCATGAACTCTGCCATCTAATGATCAATCACCACAGCCAAGGCCTCCCTTGAGTTTCACATTCCAAACTAGTCCCTCCTTTGATGGTGATGACAAGGTCCAACATAGCACCTCAACTTGTTTGCTCCACTAACATTTGAAGAAGGAAGTTACTGTCAATGCATGAAAAAATCTTCTGTATTGTTTACACCCTGCTGTATTGTCCCTCCAACAGATGTCATTGTGGTTGAAGTACCCCATGAGAACCAGAGTTTGTGAAAATGAAGCCACTTGTGCCTGCCTTCCTGGTCAGGAAGCCAGGAAGCCTCATAGCATACCCCCACCATAATGTCTACTGTCTTCCCTTTTACCTTGACCCATAAGCTCTCTGTTGGCAAATTGTTTGTCTCCAGATGGACTTCCATGCACTCTAGGTAGTCACTGACAGAGACTGCAACACATGCAGTCCAACTGCTTGACTGCTTCAGAGTTGACCAAATACCTCTCAAATGCTGATAGGCTTAGGGCTTTGACCACCTCTCGGTGACCTGTTCCAGTGTTTAACCTGTGAATAAGTGTTTTGTGATATCAAGTATGAGACTGATGCAGTTTTGAACCATTCCAAAATATTTAAATTAGTATTAATGATAAGTAATATCTCCGCTTTTTATTCATGTGACTTAAGTGGCTGGATCGGTGATCAGCCACATCACTTGCTCATGCAGTAATATGAATATGTGCAATACTAACTCAATGGAATTCTTGGATTGAGTGACTTGGATATTTGTCAGAAATCATGAGTTGATATAATATTGGAATTTTCCTGGTGCGTGGTTTGTTGGTTTTTTGTTGGCTATAATACACCTGAACATTTACCAGTGAGGTAGAGGTTTCAAAGCTATTAAGAATCCTGGTCTTCTGAAAGTAAAATATGAGTTCTTTGTCTCTCAATGTGTGTGTACTGGGGAACAAGATTGATTAGAAGACTTGTTTTATAATGCCTGTATTCTTAGAAAGTCCATCACACATCCTGAGCCATCAGGGAACACAGCAATATTGTAGGTAGACTAGGCTCCAGACTGTTGTGTTAACATTGAACTTACTTCATTGTGAAAGGGAAGTAAAATCTTACTCATGCCCTTAGTGATTTGGTAGTTTCTTCTCCTTTTTGTCTCATTTAAAAATTTTGTGGCAAAAGTATTCCACCATCTGCTTTTGCCTACTTTAACTAAGCAACTAGAAGATAGTACAATAAATTCCAAAGAATAATCAATAAAGTAGGCCTAGATCATCAATCATGTGGCATGCAGGCTAAAAGCCAATTTCTGTCCTTATTAACACAAATAATCTTTGGATTTCATATTAATATCCCCTTAAGAACTATCAAGATTAACTTGCTCTAGGGAAGAACTTGTGAGAATACTGAATTTTGCTGAAAATGTTCTCATGAAAAAATAATTTCTGCAGGAAAAGTAGTTAACCAGACTTCTGAGACAGGAGAAAGTTGTCCTTTATTGTAATTGTTTTTTGTCCTAGTCTTGGCTACTAGGTTAGACAATGTTGGGATTTGATGTGCTCTGAAATATTTCAAAAACTGAGGGTGATATAAATTACAGTAAATTGTAATGCATCAGAACAATTGCCTAATCAATACCAGTTCCTTTTATATCTTTTAAACAGTATTAATCACCATGAAATCATTTGGTATTAATGCAAATGTTGCAAGTGCTTCAATTGGATTTCTGCTGTAACTGATTAATTTGACTAGATATTTGTGCTAAAGTCTATCCAGTTACACATGCTTATAGAAACATTAAAAATAATGAAGAGTGGAACAATATTTCAATGTAAAACTGAAGCAGTTTTTGCTTTAGGAGTTGGCATTATTAATAAAGCTGCATGCACTTTGCAAATGAACCTTGAAAAGTTTTATGTAAATATATAGCAAATAACAAACCCTACATCTTGTTACTGTGATGGTATAGCTGTTGAGATATTCTTACATCTACAGAACACACCAACAGAAAAGATACACAATCTATATTTTCAATCACTTCAGTGTTATTGAAAATTTTGTCTCTTTCATGTGTCCTAGATGGCTACCTAATGACTGTATTTAGAGATTTCAGAACCTGTCTGCCAAATCCAAAAATATTATTTCTTGAGTTTGCCTGATCAGACACATATCACCCGAATAGCTTTTTGTTTAAAGAAAAAAAAACCTCCCAAAACTTAAAAAGCATTAAATTACTTGGATGTATTAGATACCTTTTTATTTTTTTCATTATTGGAAGACACTTGAAATTTCATGTACTCAAAATGGTAAAGCTTTGTGGCTGTATACATATGTAAAATTTTAAATCAAGTGTTTTGTGAACAGTGATACAGTTTCTGTGAATAGGAAACATAGCTAAAAAGTATTTAGAGATTACCTTTATAAGCAGATCAGTCTTTATGATAATTACAGTGTTTTTACTTAAAGATGATACTTCCAGATACCATTTAGCTTCATTCTTAATTTCCTGTAGAACTGCTATGAAACTAAAAGCTCTTTGATTAGTATTCAGGATATTATGAAAATCCCAACACAAATCACTCTGGAAAATATTAGGTTTTTAAATAGCATTAAGATTTATATTTAATGTTTAAGTTTCTAACTAATCGGCTTTGACTATAATCTAATATTATCTGCTTGGTATTTGTTTTCTAAGTGGATATTTTAATGACATTTCATGCTATCAATCAGTCTTTTCTGATCCTCTGTCATTCTCTCAATGTTTCATGTTTGTGTTTCTATTCAATCAGGTCTTTATCTTTCAAATTACAATTTTTTCTGATCAGTGTAATTTATTTGCAGTTTATTCTTGCTCTGCTTAATGCCTTCTAAAATTTTCTTTACATTTTGTTTTTCTCATACTTTCAATTTTTTTCAGGGACATGATAAGCTCAAGCTAATCTTATCTTCCAGATATTCAACCCTGCCACATTTGGAAATGTGCACAATTGAAGTTTGTCTGTAAAACAAAATAGAGTTTCTGTGGGGAAATAGTGCAGGAGACAACCCAAAATTTAAAATTAAGTCACTTCAGAGGGCTTAATTATTTTCAGATCATGTCTTGCAATTGTTTTCTCTCGAGCGCTTTTGCTACTTGAATTGCATCAGTGCTTGGAAAAGCATTTTCCTTATGATGTTGGAATATTGTTACATCAGTCCACTGCAAACATTTTAAAATTAAATAAATACCTGCACTGATTAGGTTTGGAAACAACTCATTCTTTTTTTTTGTTCCCTTTCTATACATATTGAGCACAAGATGTTGGAGGCTTTTTTGCACAAAGGCTCTAGAAAATTAGCAGTTTTTATGGACTCCTAGAAGATACTCATAATGAACCGATTCTGAGCTTGTAAATGTAAATATTCATCCTGAAAACCTGATTTTTAAGGGCTCCAATCAGAGAACAAACATCCTGTGTAATTCATGTATCTAATCAAAGCTAGCCAACACACCATGAATTTCAAATGTCAAACCTTTGCAATAGGCTAACACCACACATAATTCTTCATCTGTGCATATTCAAAAAATCTGTGTGACTCAAACACAAGTTACAAATAGTTGTGATATTGATCACAGTATTTACTCAGCTCTTGTGAGCAACAAGGATAGCTGTAATACTACGTTTCTGGACGGTTTCTTTAGTTGATAAATATTTCATTAAAGATCCTTCTAATCACCTCTTTCAACATATTCTCATAAAGGATATCCTGATGGTCATGTGTACCAGAAAAGGCAAGTTGTAAGTTTTCTTGCAGTTTTCCATGATTTGGGTACTCTCACTTTTGAGTCAACTTTTCAAATAAAGTTTTTCATCTGATCAATTGAAATTTTGAATGTTCTGGTGCATTTTAAGTTGTGTTCAGACTTCATTTCATTTTAGTTATGTTACTTAATCTGCATAATCACTGTAGTGCTTTGTGCCCATTTACAATCTAATTGTGACATCATTCTGTATCATTATTACACCACCCCTTACATTTCTCTATTGGCTTCTGTTAAAATGTCACATTGTTTTAAAAATCTTGCTACTTACCAGAATGTGTTCCAATTCTATGACCTCTTCACACTCCTAGCTGGTAACTTCAGTTAATTTGTGATTATCAGATAATAGTGTGGTAGCATTAGAATGAATTGGCATGTAATTACTGCTGTTCCCAGAGAAAATAGGGTACCTAAAGTAAAACAGTGTATGCTGTTTCATGGAAAGCATGAAGCAGTGACAATCCACACTTCCTTTCTATGTGTCCATGGTATAAAATTCTAGAGGAAATGTGAAAATAGGTTATCAGCATCTGCTTTTGTATCTTAGATTATTCATGTAAATTTCAACATATTTAATTTTTACAAGTATGTTAATGTTATTTCATATGTCATTCGGGTTGTCACTGGCATTTGTTTAGAACAAGATTAAACATTACAGACCCCAGTTGTGAGGCACAGAAAAGGCATTTCAACTAACCAAATAAATTAATTCAATTTAAATATGAAACAGTAGTTTAAAAATAGTGGTGTTTCAGATATTGTGCTATGAGCATGAAGCTGTTATGAGTGGAAAAGTACTTAACTTATGGGATGCATCCTTAATTACATGTCATTTTTCTATCTGAAGAATTTACCTTTCTGGATTCCCAGTGCCAATGTCTTATACAGGACTAGCTAAATAGAACAACTTCTGTCTTGAAAGTTGTATGCTTACCTCTGCACTGGGAGGGAAGCAAAGTGGGAAACTGAATGGAAAATATCAGTTTATATTTTAGGATTGATTTATTTTTTTTTAAAACGGCATATTTTACTGTGCATAACTTTTCTCAAGTATATTTTTCAGTTGATGACAGCATTTAGGAAGTAAAAATGCACATAAATTGGAAAACTAGACAATTGATATAGGAATACCTCTAACTCAAATTGCTTTCCTTTTTAGATTAACTTCTGCATGCTCTGTAACAAGGGGCAAAGAAAAAAGTTATCAACAAAGCAGCTTACATACATGATGCTGTTGTACAATGTGTCATTGGGAAGCAATAAAGATTAGTCTCCTGACCCTCATGTTGATATTTGAGTAAGTGAAGCTTTCTTCATCATGGGTCTGACACAACAGTATCTAGGGGATATTTCTGGAAGCATGTAAAGTTAAATATTTTCAACACATTACTTGAATTAGTTGCTATCCAGAAAATCTAAGCCTTCAGCTTGTAAAGGTAATTATCATAGGAAATGTCATAGAAAAGTACAGGTCTTAAACTATAAAGCACATAGCTGTTTGCTCTTACAGAGAATGTACATGAAATGCAGAGTATGAAACTGCTGTGTGATAATAGAAAAATCTTCTGCCTGACATTCTTTGTTACAATAAAATTTTTTATTATGTTAAATCATATTTTAAATTCTTACTAGTCTACCCAAACGAAAGGGTTGGATGTTTTCCTGTATGGATGTACACAAACACAACTGAGGAGAGGGAATAAAACGGAATGGTTTAATCAATTTCATAAAACAAAATCCATTGAAAATGCTTACACTCTTGAAGGAGGAACTGAACTTAATCATGATTGAGCCCTAGGGGACACCTTTAACTACAGGTCTCCAGCTAGACTCTGCATTGCTGATCACAAACCTGAGATCTTTCAGCCAGTTCTCAATCTGTTTCAAAGTCTACTCATTTAACGTACACATTCCAAACTTCTCTGTGAGGATATTGTGGGAAGACTGTTAACTTTTGCTGAAGGTGAAGTAGATATGTGTTCTTCCTTCATCTAATCAGTCATACCCTTATAGATGGCTATCAGAGTGGTCAAGCATGATTCTTCCTTGGTCAATCCATGCTGACCAGTCCTGATTACCTCAATTTCCTCCATCTGCTTAGTAATGATCTCCAGAATGAGTTGTTGCATCATGCTTGCAGGAGTGAAGCTGAGGTTGACTGGCTTGTGGTTTCTTGTGTCTTCCTTCTTGCCCTTTTTGAAAATGGGACTGACATTGGCTTTTCTTCAGTCCTCAGGTTTCTCCCTTGTTGTCCATAGTCTTTCAGAAATGGAGAGTAGCCTAGCAATGATATCTGCCAGCACCTGCAGCTCTTGAATGTTGCACAAAAATGCTTCTGTGCTCTCACACTGTAAACTGGAAATATCAGAAATTTAAATTTTCCTTTCTTATCCTATCAAATTAAAAACTAACTTTTCTTTTAGAAAATACAAGGTTTGGTGCTGTTTAACATCTTTGTCAATGACACTGAGAGTGCACCCTCAGCAAATTTGCCAATGACACTAAGCCTTTTTTGTGTTGTCCACATGCTGGAGGGAAGGGAGACCATCTAGAGGGACCTTGACAGGCTTCTGGATTGAGCCCATGCAAGCTGCATGAAGTTCATCAAATCCTACTGCAAGGTCCTACACCTGGGTTGCTTCAGTCCTAAGCACAAATACATGCTGGGTGGTGAATGGATTGAGAACAGTCTTGAAGAGAAGGAATTGGGAGTGTTGGTAGATGAGAAGATCAACATGAACTAGCCCTGTATAAGTGTAGCTCAGAATGCTAACTGTATCCTGGGCTGTACAACCAGCAGATCAGGGGAGGCAATTCTTACCCTCTGCTCTGCTCCTGTGAGACCTCACCTGGAGTACTATGTTCAATTCTGGAGCCTCCAGTACAGAAGGACATGGAACTGTTCCAGCAAGTCCAGATAAGGGCCACAAGGACGATCAGAGGGCTGGAGCACCTCTCCTGTGAAGACAGGCTAAGGGAATTTGGACTGGTGAGCCTGGAGAAGGCTTGAAAGAGATCTTATGGCAGCCTTCCGGTACCTACAGGAAGGCTGGAAAGGGATTTTTTTTGAGGGACTCTAGTGATAGGATAAAGGGGACTGGTTCCAAGCTAAAAGAGGGCGGATTTAGATTAGATGTAAGGAAAAAATTCCTCACTACAAGGATGGTGAAGTGCTGGAAGTAGGTTGCCCAGTGATGTTGTGGACGTTCCCTACCTATAAGTGTTTATGACAAGTAGATGGAGCCCTGAGCAACCATGTTTAGTAAGAGTTGTCCCTGCCTGTGGCAGGGGGCTTGGAACTAGAGTATATTTAACATCTCTTCCTATGTAAGCCTTTGTATGATTTAAAGAAACTGTTTCTTTATTTTTTATGTTCTTGTGTGTGTGTGTTATGTGCATGCATTTTTCTTCATCATACACTGCTTCATCTGAATTTAAGATGCCAGATTTATAGGATTGTCAAACAATTTTCTTAATTTTTACATCAGTACAGCCTTGGAGATTTTTGTAACACAATGTTTTTGGTTCTTATCACAAATGGCGCAGCTGATGCTGGAATAGTGTGTGTGCGCTTGAGTGATGCATCATTTTCATCACTTTAGGCACAGATGGGAATTGGCAAACAAGTGTTTAGAGAAATATCATAGTGTTTTCTACATGTAGATTATTCTATCATGTTAGATTCTCCTTGGTCTGGTTTTCCCTCCGTAGCATGGTGATCAGAACTGTCATACAGACTGAAAGGATTTTTGACTAGAAAGGAACAGAGTGGTGTGTTCAGAAAGTTACCTCTCTAGCATCCAGATCTGTCACTGAACGCATTTGGGACAAGCCAGATACCAAAAAGCAAAAGCGTTAACTACACAGAACTCAATAGTTGTGCCAGTACCTTAAGTTAATCAACCATCAAAGGGCTATCTTGAGGAAATGAATGAATAGAAAATATCCTGCTTGCTGTATGATTATTCTTAGTATATAAGAATGCTTTAACAACGAGGTTGTTTTTGTTGCTGCTCATTAAATAACTATGTTTAGGTTTTCTTTTATGCCTTTGTTGAAATTTTTGATGCATAAAATTAAACATCAGCCTAGAATTTATGATGATTCTGAGATCATTCCAGTTTGTCAGTACATTTTAAGTAGTGAAAGTATAGAAATGGAATTTTATTTAGTTAGGTTAAAGGTACATGCATCTTTGCAATATTCAGCTGCTAACAGTGGTAATGAGGGAAGTCTGGATCATGTTTTCCTATATTTGTTTTTTTCAACTTATTGCCTTGTCATAGGAAAATACGCCTATATTAATGAATTATTTTTATTTAAAAGTTCAAAATAAAATAATATTCAAACAGATAGAATTTGATTATGCTGTCAGAATTGTCCATGAGGAATAGAGTTGTCCAATTGAACAGAAATTACTATGCTCTAAAAATGCATCCTTCACAATTTGCTAGTAAGGTCACTATTGCTATAAAATTGTTTTACATATGTGTACCAAGGACATAACTAGACATTTTTGAAAAAACTTGAAAACAGTGATCTTATTTCAAGAGTATATAAGTATTTTGAGTCAAAGCACTTAAGCATGTGAGTAAATATTTTGTATGCTTAGTATTAGGCAAATATAACATTTGGGAACAATATAGAACTGTTTAATACAGTGTGCCAGGAGACCATCTGCTGAGTTCCCAGCGGGATATTTACATGTGATCTTCCTAAGTTCATACGTAGAAATTTCAGTGACTTTGCAGACACGGCAGTGAACATTTCCTGTGTCAGCTGAGATTTGGATTTATTTTCACAAGGACATGGCAGCTACCTAGCTGAGTTGGGATGAATATGCTGTTATAGATTCCTGTATCTGCAGTAAAAGGCATACAAAGGCCATGCAACGCATTCTTTCTTCTCTGAGGGAATATTTTTACTGCAGCCTATTTTCCCAGTGTTGTATTCTGTTACTTCAAAATGCCACATGCAAGGCAGATTTATGATTAAAAAAAAGGGATTTTCATCTCAATATTTTTGTCGTTTGCTATCTTTTTTCCCTTCTGTAGCAAAGATTCACAGAAAGAAATCAACAAAATACCCGATGGAGGCAATTAGTAATATGTAGTTAAAAGAATTGAGACTGATGTATCTCCAGGCAGTAGCCCACTTACAGATTTTGAAGAATTAGCAGGCCCAAATGTGTCTGCTTATCATGGCAACTACCAGAGATAACATTAGAATTCTATACCAAGAGTGGATTGGAAAAAATATACTAGAAAACAGAGGAAACAGAAAATGTCTTTAAAATTTCAAAAGCTGCATTCTACGCTAAAAAGAATTATTATTTTTCACACAGATGCCAGTAATGTGCTCCTGCAATACAAACTTTAGAGATGATGGAATGGTTAAAAGAAGATGTATGTTTAGCATAGAGAGACCAAATGGATAGTTTTCCCTTTATTTCAGTGTGTTAATGGGTTTAATATGCTGCTTAGCTCTCTAATTATTTCATAATGATTGGTTTAAGAAGGAGAAAGATCAGAAAAATTCCTTTGAGAGGCAGCTCTGAAATGATCTCATACTTGACACAATAGATAATAGATTCAAATTCTGCTTATGGCACCCCTTGGCACCATCTTTTCTTAACAGTCACCTTGTAGCAGTATTTGTGTTTTTGTTCAAAACAAGCTTAAAAAAATCTTAGATCTTTGGTTTTTTGAGGATGCCCACTGAGCGGGGCAGGCCAATGTTACCTTTTTCACTTGTGCTTTCCTAAAAATGGTTGCACTTTTTTTCTTCCCTAGATGTATAGGAACAATACCATCTTTTTCCTTCTTGCTTTTTAATGCCATACTATATTAGAGTATTGCCATCCATCCAATGCTGTAATTTAAATTAAGTGGAAGCCTAAGTACAGAATGAGTTGGATGTTCTTTAGGTGACACTTGACATGAAGTTTTACGAGCATCAATTCTGTTAACTAAAGCTTCTCTTAACAAAGTAGTTACAAGCCCATTTGGCTCATAGTCTGGGTTTGTCTAACATTTTTTAGCATCCCTATAAAGAATGTGAAGATCTGAATAACTGGGTGGTGATTTCTGTGGAACTTATACTGCAGTTAGAATTTTGATCTTGGTCCTGAATTGCATTTTAATTAGAAACAGGAAAATAAATGCTTAAATAAAACACTTTTCATTAGTGGGATATTGATCAGGACTGCCTAGCTTGGAAATCTCTGATTATTAAAAGCTGCTTTATCTAGTGTTCTGATTGCAAGCCAGGAATTTTTTTACAAGGTTCTGTGATATTTCATCTTGTACTTCATACTGGCATTTCAAAACACAAAATTCTTCCTCTTTGCTTCTTAAGTCTTTTTTTCTCCCTTTCGGATTGTTGTAGAGTTATGAAATGGATGCATTGAAATGTTTTCTGTAAAGCCTATTCTGTTCCACATTGGTTTTTCATGAACTATCCACAGGAATGTGAAAGGTTTTTTAATGAGACTAAATACTTCTAATATTCTGCATTTTGTCTAATCTACTGGATATACTTTGAACTTCAAAGAATGAGAAAATTCACTTATTTCCTGCTTGTTTCACCTTAATTATTCTTCTGCTATGGTACCAAAAAAATGGAAAGGCAATGGAAACAAATAAACTGCATCAAGTAATTTTCCTCCCATCTAGATCAGATTTCAAGCAGTAATATTCTAGACCCTTTTCTGGATAATACTGTCACTTTCTTTGTCTGTATACCTTGAAAAGACAGTTCTGGCTTCCCTGAAGCAAAGCTAGGATGCAGATGATTGCATATTTTGCAGTTTAAGCTTGCTTTTCTCATTACAGTGCCCTAGCAGCTTCTTTAATCCCTTCAGGAGTCAAGTCTAAATCTATCAGATTTCCTGAAGTTGGTGCTGGTTTTAACACTCATTATCAGGGAAATGCTGATAATACCTTTAGAACTGAACCCACTGCTGTAATGGGGTGTTTTTCAGCAAATGCTTGATGCTTCCTGGGGTATCTGTTTCATTGTGAATTACTTTCAATAGTTAACAAATATTGTCTTGTCTAGATAAATCATGCTCAGTTATCAAAATAAAAATACCAGCAAGGAAGAATATGCATGTCAGATTTTAGTGCACCATGAAAAGTTTTATAACAATACAAGAATGACATGTGTTGTCCATCAAGTTAAAAGTGGGATGGATTAACTCTTGGAAGCATTTCTTTCCTGAATAAAGACTTCTGAAGACTACTGAAGCCCATAGATCTTATGATCCCCTAGTTCTTTCTGCCAGGCATTTTAGTATTTGAGAAATGATTTCTCTTTTTCTGTTACATGACCCTCTCAAGCTCTGCTGTTACCCTTGGCTCTATAACAGGTATTGTGGTTGTCTTTTTTGAATATATCATCAGACCTTGGAAAAATAAAAGCCAGAGCAAAAGGATCTTTCTCTTTTTAATGATATTGTTTACCCTAGTAACAGATATGAGCTCCTGACTGAAAACTGAATTGGTAAAGGAATTCCTCTGAAAACTTTTGTGTCATATGTATTTGATTGTCATGAAAGGTTAAATTATAAATTAAAATTCCTGTTCAGTGTGAAACTCTGAGAACAGCCTCGAGCCAAAGCAGTGTCTCATGCGATAGAGACCCAAACTGCTTGGGCAGCTAATTACTACTAGTGCAAATAGCCAGTCTTCCAGGAATTGACCCAGGCAAAGGATGCTTGAAAATATTTGACAGCTGGTGAATGAGTACGAGACCAGCAGAGTAGTGAACATAGAGGGTAAAAATCACCCAGAAGCAGGAGCATCCTGTTCTGAGAGGCTTTGGGGGAAATTTTACTATGCAATAAACATATTTGTAGGAGCTTTTTTTCAAGCATAGGATACAAAAAAAGGAAGAAATTAGATTTCAAGAACTTGATAAAAATAGGTTTCAGAAACATAGGAAACATTAAATCACTGATAAAAGTTACTTTTTTGAAAATCTCAATATAATTTTTTTTTTGGTTGTGTAATGTCAAGAGGTTTGTTTAGGGCTCAGCTTCCATGTCTGTTATACTAACTTTCACTAAAAGCATAGAGATGAATAACAACAAATACCAACAATCACAATGCAAAGTAATTCTGCTGTTTTTGCTAGGATTCAAAACTGGCAGATCTAGCACGAGGTAAATAGTTACAACCCTGTAATCTGCCTCATCTAAAATACTTGTGTTTCTGTAAACATCATCAAAGACATTTCTACTTGTTGAACAGCTTGCTTTTTTCCTTCCCCTTTTATCAATAACTACAACACAAGGTGCAAGCATAAAATACAGTAACCATAACTTTAGCAGAAAAAAGCATTGATCTTAAACAATTAGGTGAACCATTCCCGTTACATGTTAAAAACCTTCAGATAAAATCTATAATAACACTGGTGCAGTTTTCTTCCTCATCTCTAAAAAAAAAAAATCATTCAATGCTTTTGCTTCTTGCTAATTTATTATTATCGCAATCAGTTTTGCCAAATTGTTCTGTTCTTAATTCTTGGTATGTCTTTCTTGCTAGTGGAATTCTTACAGTGGAATTCTTACAGTGGAATTTTACACAAAATACTAATGGGTGCTTGCATAGCACCTGTCATTTGAAATCCTATAGTGTAAACACTATATATTGTTACAAACATAATCAGAGTACAGTATTATGCCAATGTAACAGGCATAAAAAATTTGTTGGGTTTGTAACTTTTCAATGTTAAAAAAATTATCTTCCAGCATTTTAACAAAGAGATTTTGCTGTAAAAAAATCCGATGCAGGTTGAAATTAAAGATTTCCCTAGAATGTAATTTTTCATGTTAAAATTCGTTATGCTTTTATTGAACAAATTTTCTGGATTTTTCACATTCATTCTAATACTAAAACCCTAAAAAATTTAAGTTTTATTTTTCATTTTATTAGTGTGACTCAAATTTAATTCAGTCTTGACCACTGAGGCTCTTGAATCACAGGGTGATCAATTTTGCCTCCTGGAAAATGAACTGAGAAAAGTTTGCCATTTTATGAGCTCACTGCCTGTGCAAGACTTTACATTTAGAACACTTTGTAAACTCCACTGTAATCAAATGTAGCATTTGAAGCCTCTTAATGGTGAAAATATAGACCAGTCCCTTCTGGAGTACCTTCTTCTCAAAGTGCTCCCTATTGATGATTTCTTGCAGCAACTGCTTGTCTTTGACTCTCTGGAAGGAGCAATTATAAGAAAGTTTGCGTTTACAAAATTGCAGTGTTAACCCTACAAATTAACTGTCAGTGTATGTATTGTAAACCTATGCTAAATTAGCTTTAATAGAATACATGGAAATACCCAGAATGCAAATCTAAAACCATCAGATTTTAATGTTATTTCAAACCTTTGTTTCTTTTGTAATTTTGTGTCAAGAGAAAACAGCTTTTTTCATACTGAAACACTCTCAAGGGGTATGTGGGAGGGTATGGAATACAGCTGGCATTTACATGGCACCAGAGAAGAGGCTTTTTCTATGCCAGTGTGATATATAAGTGATGTCTAAAAATAATGAAGCAGAGAGGAAATAACATTAAAGGTGAAACAATGTCCAATAGGATTATGAAATGAAGATAGTATTGTAGAAATATAATAGGGACATTATACCCTGATATTGTAAAGCAAGTGGGATTCCAATTTAAGAAATATTGTTTAATTTGATAATCCTAAAGAGGAAAGCATGCATAGCACTTAAGCATATCTTCATGGTGAAGCCATATAGAGGGGTTTTTATTGAATATTAGCATCTTATGACTCAGTTCATCCTAAGAATTTTTAACTTCATGAATTGGTGAGAATTTACATTTGAAAATCTAGAATTAAGGTGCCAGCTGTAAAATCTTAGAATCATTAAGGTAGGAAGAGACACCTCAAGATCATGTCCAACTGTCAATCCAAGGCCACCATGCCCACTAAATCATGATCTCAAGTGTCAGATCTACTTTTTTTTTAACACCTCCATGGATGTTGATTCCACCATCTCCATGGATGCTCTCTTCTGATTCTGAGCAATTCTTTCAGTGAGGAATTTTTTTCTGATGTCCAGTCTAAACCTTCCCTGGTACAACTTGAGGCCATTTCTTCTTATCCTGTCGCTAGTGACTTTGGAGAAGAGACTGACCCCAGCTTCTCTATAACTTCCTCTCAGGTAGTTGTAAAGACCAATAGGGTTTCCCTTCAACCTCCTTTTCTCCAGACTAAAACTGAGTTCCCTCAGCCACTCCTCATAAGACCTGCCTTCCAGGTCCTTCACTGGGTTTGTTGCTCTTTTTGGATCCACTCCAGCATCTCAATGTCCAATATCTCAATTGAAATGAGGTCATGCTAGTACTGAGCACTCTGGGAGTTCTGTCAGTTTTACAGTGCTTGAAGGGTACAACTCAAAATTTCTTGGCTCAGACTTTGCTCAGTCTTAGCAAACTTGAGAGTGATGAATGAATCTCTTTTCATTGTAGTATATTTTCTAGAATCTGTTACTGTTTTCGAGGTGTTTGTTGGGGATTTTTTGTGGGATGGGGGATGGATCATGGACATATCAAGACTTTATATGGACATGTAACTCTGGAAAAGAAACATCTGGTAGCAGAAATCCTACTGGAAGTTCTCAATTTCTGATATCCTATTCATTCTGTATCCTGCTTTGCCATACATAAATGGAAATAAATAATACGAAAGCCACAGACTGTAATTGGCTTTGCAGAGGAATTTATATAATCCTTAAATTGCTATGGAGAAAACTAAATGGTATTTGTATAGACTTCCAACTATAAAAACCAGCATAAGGACAGATAGTACAGTAATATACAGCATGTAAGTCAGCTCTAAACATGTGTGAATTGGAGATTAAATGATCATTATATAGTTCAGTTCTTTACAAATATAACTTTTAAATATCCCAGATAATGACCATCCAGCATAAAACTTTTACCTGAATTTCTGTTGAATAGTTATTCAACAATGCACTGTTTTTATGGATATCCATGTCTAAATTCTTGTTGTCAGGGGCCTTTTAAGTTGATGCATCCAGGGTGGAAGAGTATATTTTCGTGGATCATTACTTGTAATATTTAATCTTTTGGAATCTTATTGACATGGATACGAATTCTCATTCTTGACCTGTTACTTACTTACTACCTAGCATCTCATCAATTTGTAAATTGTAATACCAATACATACTTAAGTAAGTGTTGTATGGATGCCAGGTTTGCAAAGCTACTTAGGAACAGTTGTGAAGAAAACAACCAGCCTGAACAGACTGCAAATTTCTCTGAAAACCTTGTTAAACTTTCCACTGTAAAACTCTTCAATGTAAACTTCCTCTAAGGTCATGTTTTGAAGCATATGGAGCTGTTTGATCACTGAAATTTCCAGTAAAAAGTTAAGCTTCAGAGAACCGATGGCAGTTGCTTTTGAAAGCTGTAAGAACTTTTCTCATAGTGGTACTTAATTCCATATTAAATAATCATAGATTAATATTTACCCTTTGTGATTTAAAGTTGGATTTCAATTTTCTTGAACATCTGCAATTTGCTGCTGTATCTTAAATATTCAAGACAAGCAATTTAAATTTGAATTCTTGTAGTTCAGTCTTTGCAGTGACCACTACTAGGATTCTTATGGGTTCTTAATCTTGTCATTTAAAAACTTCTATTGTGTATGTATTTTTCATATAAATTAAATCATTCAAATCTCAGCAAATAATTATTTGCCTAGTTGATTGGTTTGCCAAAAATAAAAATGGCATTCAGTTTTTTTAACATGTAAAGCAGGACAGTCAGTGTCTTAAATAAACTGTTATGCAAAGAGGAAAAAATTGCATGTGTATTGAAGGCTTAGTTCTCTTATGAAGTACAGGCTAGTACTTGAAACTGTTGTTCTGATGTATGTTTCAAGGTGAGATAACTCTTTTTCATAGTTCTGTTTAAAAAGTTTCATGAAAAAATGAATGGTTAATAATACATGCCAGTCAACATTTTTACCTCCATATCAATTAAACTGCCAACATTTTTTTTATCTTTCAGAAGCTATTGTTTGCTAGTAGCATTGTGCAATAGAAATCCTTAGTAAGCATTTCCATGAGCACGTGCTTATTTTCTTTGGTAAATCTTACCATTTATTTTACACACAGTTGCACTTTTTTGAGTAATTTCAACATATAGCCTTCATTTCAAACTGTCCACTAGAAGGCAAGTTCAGAAAGTTGAGTCAAAATTCTGAAATTACCTGTGTTTATAAAATATATCAATAACTTTTTTCCTCTGGAGTCTTAGTTGTAAAGTTCAATTTTACTGTTAATATATCCTCTTTACATTGCAGTTTCTGGTGCATCTGAAATCTAGGAGACTGAATTCTGAAAAATCACAAGGCATCCTTTTTGCTTCTCTTAAACATACAAAGGCTTTCTGCAATATGAATGGTTCAATGCTTGCTTGGAAACTTCTGGAGTTTTCAAATAAGTTTAAAAATTAGAAGGTCCCTTCTTTCATCCCAGCCCTTTCTGTATGCTTCTGCTGCTGCCTTTTTTGCTGGTTTTAGCACTCACCATTCTTCACTGGAACTGCCCAGCTTCCTTGAGGTCTAGAGCTTACAAAAAGTACCAAAATGTTCATCAGAAATGAAAGGAGATACAGAACTGCAGCAACTAATTGATAGGATTTGAAACAGCCTACCATCTGGGGAAAAATTTCACCTACACATAAATCCTAACTCTGAGCCACAGAAATATTTTTACATGCATTTTTAAACTACAATCTAAGTGCAGTTCCATTTTATATGCATCTGCATTTTCTACAGCATCTTAAAATTCAAAACCAACCCAAATCCACTAGAGCTGATGAACTTTTTATACAAGAATTTGTCCTTTACAAGCCCTAACAGTCCTTGCAAGGACTATCCTTCTAAATTAAATAAGTACCCCTTGCTATGAATGCAGTTTCATTACATTGTTGAATCCAGTATTTCCATTGTCCAGGAGTAATACCTGTTGAAAAGGTTCCATTGCATTTACATGCCCAGAAATGCCATTTAAATGTATTTTTACTGTTCCTGTCCATCTAAGTTTGGATTCCTGAAAGAAATGTCTACCAAGAAACAGGCCAATGTCAAAGTTTCTCACAAAGAATTTTGTCTAAGTGCATGTTAAAAGATGGGAAGTTTTTCCAGTTCTGTGTGGTACATGTATTGCATCTTCTATCCACCTGTTCCCTATAATAGGGATGCCTGGTTTTGGAAAAATGCCAAATGTTGCAGTAGCTGGAGAATGTATGAACTAGCATATGCCCAGACATAAGATACTTCAAGTACTTGATAGTGATCAATAACTTTTAATTTGTTAGGTGATCAGTAGTGGAAACAAATAAAATTATGGAATTTGTGATTCTAACTCTACTGCAACTACAAGCCAGCATACTTGAATAAAACCTTCTTGAAAGAATACTTTTTTGTGTGAGGTTGTTAGAGATGGATGAAGTGGTGTTACTTACAATCAAAAAATATGTACTGGACTTCCCAATTTAAATGTAAACAGGTAGATCAGACTACTTATAAAGTCTAAGAAATGAGTTGCATAAAATCAAAATACTGACAAGTTATCATAAATCTGTGATATTGATTATAATCATGAATGTGGTTTTCATTATAATCATTGATCATAAATCTGAATATTGATTAAAACAAATGTCTTGCTAATTTAGACAGAAAAGTATTCAAATGATATTTAATAACTTTTCTGTTGGTGCCTTCTTTCCTTCTGCTTCCTCTTCAGCTAGAAGAGACACTTCCAAAATGAAATGCAGTTATAACTGGCTGGAACTGTATATAGATGATACAGAACTATTTTTCCTCTATCTTTGTGATATCACAGCAGCACTAGCTCAATTTAGAGTCATCACTGTTACTACATGGAGTGACACAGTGTAGCATCCCTTTGGTAATGAATATACTTTTTCATGTTCTTGTAGCTCTTCTGGGTCCTAGTGCTCCTGATTTCTGAACCAAAAGGTAGGAAATAAGTGACATTTAGTCACAATTTTGTACGCTACGAGCTTGAGCACTCTTGCTTGTCACTAGTCCTGTGATGTTAGCTACAGGTCATGAAGCACTTGTGGGAACACACTCTGTTACTACCAGCAGCTCATGGGAAAGCAGGTTCGCCTCAGCCTTGATTAGTAATGTCAGATTGTTAGACAGCTGCTTTGAACTCAGCCTCTAGTTAAATCAATAAATGGAAATAATTATTTATATGCAAAAATACCCTCTAATAAGAACTAATTATAAAAGACAACCAAGGAAATTAAAAATTAACCAACCAGCCCTACTTTAACTTTTATCAAACTTGCTTTATTTCTGCAAAATCCAGACACTTGGTCACATATTCAGGTTTTCTGCCCACCTAGGTTACATTCATTAGAGAAAGGCACGTCCTGGAGGAACAGTTTATCATGTAAACTCTTCAACTACTATAAGTACTCTGTTTACTGCATGGGTGGTGCAAACATCATTTTGCTAGACAAGCTGTCATCCAATGAAACTTGACTGATCGTTTATCATGTACCTTAAAGAGCAACAGTATCCTCCCAGTATCAAATGATGAATCATGGTGAAGTGTCTCCCTCAGCTGTAGATGTTACATCAGCTGACATACTTGAGATGAACATTTAAATGGAGTAACACACATAGTTCACTCTTCACTGAAACCTGACATGACAGTAATCAGCAACAATGAGGCAACCACAAGCTTGAGTACTTTTCCCTCAGAGACCTTTCTTCTAGGCAATGTAACACATATAATACACAGTCATGAGAAAGGTGCCGTGCAAGATGTTGTAAACATCAGCAGCAAAGAATAGCAATCTAAATAAAAACATCTGCTTGGACACAGACAGAAAGACATGTTTAATGAAACAATGCTATTGGTCCTCATTATCACGATAGGAAGCTAATCAGAAGCTGCTGACAATGTCTGCTAGGGAAAAGAAGAGCTGAATTGGTCCAAATAGCAAAGAATTAAAATGATATCTGCGGTATGAGTGGGATAAGATCACATTTTTCAAGAGGCCAGGGAAAAGAATATTACTCTAATTGAGATAGAAAATATTGAACATCTGAATTGGGAATATTACCATACCTTAAAAATGTCATGCAGAAAACATAGCCTAGATGTTCTAGTGACAGACAGCATTGTGTTATTATCATTGAAAAGGGAGGTAGTGGAGAAAAGATGTGAGCTTGAGTGACAGAGAGAAGTATAGATGAATTAAAAGCATTTGTTTGTCTATGCCAGGGCAGATACAGCCCACCAAAGATGATGAAAAACGTGGAGCTGTAACACCATGTAAAAGAGAAAAGCACTGTGCTTAAAGTGGGCTGTTTTGTTCCAGGGTAACTGTCCTTCATTAAATTTTCAGATGATGATAACAACAGACACATTAAAACATGTTTTTAGCATCATGTATACTAATGGTGTGGGCACACTTATAGACTAATAAAAATTATGACATGAAAAAGGTATTAGGAAAATACTTACCTATCTGTGTAGTAGAGAGAGGCGTACATGTTCTCTATGACCCGCAAGTTGACTAAGGTAAAACAATTGCCTGAAGTAAAAAAGCTGTTTCATTCTTTCTGATATTTTAGGTAAGGGCACATATTCTGCAACGCTGTTTTAAAGTAATTCTTACCCAAAAACTGCTTAAACTGGAGAATATTTTACCCTCCTGAATCTGGTTCCTGTCTGCTGCTGAATTCAGTCTGGGACTTTCACAGCGCCTGCCCCACAGTGTCAGTGGTGATGTGATTAGACATCCGGGGTTCGGTCTGATATTGATTTGGTATACATATTCATATATATTTAATGTTATTTTTGGTTTTGTTAGAGTAGTTTTAATCATCTTTCCTAATCCGTAAACATTATATTCAGTGTAAAGCTGCTTCAGGGTTGGTTTTTTATCCAATCCTTAGGTCTCTTTCCCTTATCCCCTTTCTCTTTGCCTTGAGGAGGAGACAGGGTTTAATAGAGAGCATCTGTCATTTATCTAGTGGCCAACCCAGCTCTAACCCTGGACAATCAGTAAAGTCACACTTCTCCTAATACCAGTCCATCCAATATAACCTTCCAGAAGTGATTCTTAAAGTACTCAAAAGAATATTACAACTGCACAATCCAGTTACTAGCGAATTGTGTCACTATCTTGTAAAACTACACAATAATTCAGGAATATTGTATACAGAAGAGGAACTTACAGAAAAGTAATGATTAGGGACTGGGTACCTAAATCTGAGAGAAACAGCATTCCTGATTTTTATTTAAAAATTTTTGAATAGACATTTTCATAGCATCTGTGCTATTGCTACTAAATACAATTTGATAGCATTATATTGCTGATTTTTGCACAAACTGATAGGTTGTTCAACATTTTTCCAATATATTTCAATCAGTGCTAGTTTACCACCTTAGAATATTAATCGTACCAGTTCATGGCTATTACTTCTCCAATGTATACAGAATCCAAAAACAGGTTTAGAATTTTTCTTGGGGGAGCATGGTGGTGGTGTTGTAGTGTAGAACCCTTAGAAGATGCTGGACTCGTGATGTAGTTTAATTAGCTTGTTTTTGAGAAACCTGTGATTTTGGCACTGATCTCCTTAGTGTGTAATAATGAAAGTTTGTTTCATAGGGCCTAACAAGAAGATATTTTGGAAATGCCGCAATGCTTCTAAAAATTCCAACCAAATTGATTCAATGCTACAATTTTAACCTACAGATTTAAACTTTTCGTAAGAGAACTTTTAATTTGTTCTAAGACAAAACTTCTGATTTTCTGATGTACAATTTACTTGTGAGGTAAATCCTACTTTTGCAAAGTTTGCAAATTCTTAGGTTACTTTATTATACAAATGCATTTTTGTGACCATGTCATTTTCCTTGAAATTGCTGTAGGCACTCAAGAAGCAACTGCTCAACCTGCTCTTCCATCAGTTGTCTGTCACAGAAAATGATTTTAGACATCAACACAAATAACAGAAGGAATATCAGATCTCAGTAAGTATTATGGAATTTTAATTCTTTCCAAGGCACACTTAAAGTTATAGGAGTCAACTCCAGCAGTTTGGTCATAAGAATTCTGATTTGAACTAGTAAAATGATAGGCTTTTAGTCTCAAAGGACTTTCTTTTTGCATTATAGGAATAGTAACATTTTAGCTGTTTCTTTCCCTTTTCCCTACATTAGGAAATTTCGGAAAATTGATGAAAGAGAGGGCGGGACAAAACATGGTGTTAGACCAAAGCCACGAGATCATCAACTAGACAAGGTACTTCTCATTAAGTCCAAAGTTATGGTTTATAATCTGAACCACGAGATAGCTTTTTGGAGGGTTGAATAAAAGCTTCTACTATATTGATTAACGGTACCTAGTCATCTTTCCCTGAAGTATGTGATAGATCTTTCTAACTAGATGCAAAAGATACATCCTTTGTATTAAATGTCAGAGTAGCTAAACAAGCTAATACAACTGATTAACAAAGAGTAACAGTAAATGTCAGGGGATATTGTAAAGCTGCTACTTATATTTTTCCCAGGGATTCTGTAATGTCATAATTGTAAAAGTAAACTTGAGAAAGGTAGTTCAGAGAAACCCCAAGGAGAAATAAAAACCCTTAAAATATTCTTGAGTACATATGAAAATGTATACAGAGCATACTATCATTCTTTATCCTAAAATAACATGAAATATCCTAGTAACAATCACAATACTGAACACCAACAGGGGTTGTTGGTTGGTTTTTTTCCTCCTTAAATGTTTTTCATTTGATATTAATATCAGAAAATATATTTGGTTAGACATTGGCATTTATGGCAGTGTCCTGTATTAGGGATGATTTTGGCTTGAGAATTCAGTATTGAACTTTTCATAAGTCATTTAGATTAATAATCCTCACAAAACCTTCTAAAACAACTGTTACTTTAGTGATTTTAGGAAACGGATTTCCAAAATAGTTCCAAAATCCTCTGCTTATTCTGTAAATTTTAATATTTACAAGGACATGTATTTTTGATGAATGCTGTCAAGACCAATTAATTGAAATATTTCTTCACTATAGTACTTTGTATTCTTATAATTGGTAGTTATGCCATATTAATGATAACCTGAAGAAGGATATGTATGGGCTTTTTTTCAGAGTTGCTGCTTTTGAATCTAGAAAAAAATCAATAAGAATGTGGGAAAGGCAAGATCTTTAAAAATTCTGTTAAAAACTAATTTAATTTTTTAAAATACATATTTGAATGCTTTGTCTTTTAGAATAATGTTTTTACATGTTTTGAGTTGTCTGTAGTTAATTAGTTGACCTAATGACTGCTGACTTCCACTAGATTGATATTCAAAACCTTTTTCAGTACTAGCAGAGATCATGAATTTTATCTAACTTTAAAAATGTACATATACTGCATCCTCAAAAAACTGAGCACAATTATGTAGCCTTGTAGAACAGAATCATGCAATGTCAGACATCTGCAAATTCTCAGCAAGGCTTGCATGGGTATCTGAAAAATTGAATTTTAGGAGCAGGACAAGACATAAACGGTCACTTTCAGTAGCAAAATGTTGGAAAGGGAGAAAGATCAAGCCATTCTTGATACTAGTTTTAAGATGTGGTTGTTTAATTACTTTCATTCAACAATTTTATGAATTCTTTATCACAATTATTTTATTTGTTTTAACACATTAATACAGTATGCCTATATCTATATATTCTTATATTCCATATTAATGGAATGCTTTCAGTGGGAAGACTGGCAGCTTTGTCTTTGAAGGGATGAAATATGAGAAAATGCTATCACAGATGTTAATATCTATTTTTCATTTTTCCAAGACCAAGAGATTTTTAGTAAGAAATATGTATTATGGAAAAATAACAGTATTGCTAGACGGTGTTATGGATTAAAATCCCTGACAACAAAGTTAAGCAATTAATTTAGTTAATGTCCTAAGGGGCTAGAATAAAAACAATACAGGGAAGGTTTGAAAAAAACTGCTTTCAAGGCACCAACACCAAAATTTCAAACCACCATAGACTAACATTAAATAACTTTAAATACTTTGTTCTGTGTTGTGCTCCTATACGTAATTTTGCAGAATATTTTCATGTCCAACATTTGAAAGTTAGTAATTATATTTATATTTGCTTTATTTTTTGTTTAATTTAGGGTTTGACATAGTGTCATTATATCACTGATGCTATAACATGTTGAATTTACTGCAACAGGAAGGAGATATACATTTTTATGTTAAATATTTTAAGGTAGTGTAACCAGTAATTAGCTGGCAACACAGTGATAGACTGTAATGGAAACTCATTTTATCTGCCCTTCGTATGGCAGCTCTGTTGTAAAGTTCATGCTGAATTGATGTTTCTGTTTGTCTTCATAGACATTACTCTCTGTGTTGACATTAGCAAATGTGTTGTAGAACTGACAGTCGTTGACCCAATATGAAAATAGTAAGAAATTGCTAATGTTCTACAGGTCATCAAAGGACAATTACTGTATTTTAAAAATCTAGTAGTAACTTCTTTCTTCAAATGAAGTTAGAAAAAATTATTACTATAACATAGTGGTTCACCCCCATGCTAAAAAAACACCAAACATCTCAGAGGTGCTTAGTCGATGGAATTATTCAATCACTGCTGAGAGACCCTGTCCAAATTTTCACTAAAAATTCACAGGTTTCACAGTGATCATTATTTTTACTGTAACTTTAAAAGTTACTATGCAAATAATATCCATCGCATACGCTATTTCCCTGCGGTGGAAACGAGACGCATGCCCCGTTTGGGTAGATCAGTGGCACCTTCCTTATGAGAAACTTACAGCCCTCACACAATTGGTTAAAGTACAGCAAAACTTCAATTAGGTCATATAGAACCCTCTCTCTCTGAATGGAACACTCCAGTTTTTGTCATAAAGAAACGCTCTGGTGCCTTTCTCTTGTTGCATGACTTGAGCGCGGTTAATGCACAGCTAATTCCTTTTCGACCAGTACAACAAGATGGACCAGTACTATCTGCTATTCCTAGGCAATGGCCATTGGTGGTTATAGATCTTAAAGATTGTTTCTTTTCCATTCCTCTCACTGCAGAAGACCGAGTAGCCTTCGATACTGTTCCAGTTCCTAATAGTCAAGGTCCTGCAGAAAGGTTTCAGTGGCGGTTGTCTCTCAGGGGATGGCATGTTCCCCAATGATTTGTCAACTAGTAGTGGGGAGAGTTTTGGAAACAGTAAGGAGAAACTTTCTGCGATATTTAATCCTCCATTATATGGATGATTTGTTGCTTGCAGCCCCCACTGAGTCAGGTTTACAAACATTTGAGGCACAGGTAATTTCTATTCTTACAATAGCTGAGTTCACCATTTCAGAACAAAAGGTGCAAAGAGTGGAATATCTTGGCTTTAAATTTGGCCCTGAAATTCTAAAACCCCTAGGCATTGACATCCAGCCATGTATTACAACCTTATGGGACGTACAAAAGCTGGTTGGGGCATTACAATGGATCAGAGGTGCTTTAGGAATACCACCATGAAGCCCTTTTACAATCAGTTGAAAGGTTCCAATCCTAAGGAAGCCAGAGAGCTTACCTCAGATATGCGCTTGGCATGGCAAGAGATTCTACAGATTTGCATGGAAAAGTCCCTATCACGATGGAACTCTACTAAAGCTTTAGAAATTGCTGTCGGTGTGAAGCGGGAGCTGCAGCGGTATTGGGACAGTCCCTTAACGCTAAACCGCAGCCACTCTGGTGGCTATTTTCAGTGCAGCCTGCCCGAGCCTATACCTCTTGGCTCGAA
>VZRI01004678.1:0-17464 GCA_013397515.1 Upupa epops
GGTGTGGGTGGGTGGTGGGGACGGGAGAGGCTCGGCTCGGCGTAGGCAGGCGCTGGGGGCTCTCCTGCGCCCGGGAGCTTTACAAATTGGAAGGAGGCTGTTGCAGAGGCTGTGAACCCTCCTCTCCCCGAGCCAGAGCCCCTCCTCTGCAGCGCTGACGGTACCACGATACAATATATGATGGGTGGCTGAGCCTCGCATTTGAACTTGCAGGCGAGTCCCTTCGCCCACAACTCGATTCAGGCTCCGCAGCTCGGAGTCAGGTGCTCGCCGGCGGGAAGGGAGGGAAGGAGGGGAGTACGAGCTCTGGGAGAAGGGGAGACCCCGGAACCACCGTCTCGTTCCAACACTAACGAGGGGATTTACTCTTTCATGCGGCCACTGGGATCTCTGGACTAGCCCAGCCACCACGTTGTGATTTTTTGCAATCTCTGCAATACTCTACCTTTTAAGGTAACTATAACTCTTTTTAACGCGGTTTGGTTTTTTTATAGGTTTTCTTATTGTTAGCTTTCTGGTTAGTTTTTTTTTGTTTTGTTTTGTTCTGTTCTGTAGTTTTTGTTTTGTTGTAATTTCTTTCTTTCCTTCCACAAGATAGCCAGCAAACACCTTAGTGTAAGATTTAAGACGGTTGTTTTACTGCTGGTACCTGTAAGGACAAAGAGTTGAACTGCAAATCTTTAGCGGGAGGGAACAGACATGATTGGTGAATTTAAACAACCTGGGATGGTAAGGTCAGAGACATGCCGGGGAAGAGGAGAAGAGATGCTCGGTGATACCCACCCCCCCAAAAAAAAAAAAAAAATTAAAAAATCTCCTGATTCAAAGAGGAGAACAAAGAAAGCTAGGAAATAAAAGACTTCGGGGTGGGAGCCCCCTGACAGGAGTGTTCAGTACTGGGTGTCGGAATGGCCGGGAAGACAGAGCTGCACCTTGGAGTGCTATAGGGTGCAGGAGGGTGAGGAGGAAGCTATTCGGAACGAGTGTGAGATGCACAAAGCACCCGTGTCCAGGAGTGACGAGAACGGACCTTCCTCCGGCCACCAGGTTTTCAAGCTTGTGCTCAGTCTCCTCAGCTCTCGTGGGTTCCGTCCCCTCNAGGATCACAAGGTCAGTGGAGCAAAACGCCCCTCTTTAGACTCACGTCCACCTCCCCGGGGCACGGGCTATGCATTTCCCCCCCCGCCCCGGCTCCTCGGGATTTCGCCTTTGTTTTACGAAGAAAAAGCGAGAGCATCGTAGAAGGGGAATTAAGGGAGTTTCGACGGCGGGAAAATAAGCGGGTGTGTGTGTGCGCGGGGGCGGCATTGGGTCGGGATCCTCACGGCAGGGGATGGGACCCCGCGGGCAGTCTCCATCCGGCCCCCCGGCACCGGCCCCACACAAAGGGGCAAAGGGGAGAGGGCGCGGGCCAGCCCTCATTGTCCCCCATGTCACGTCTTCCCCGGCCGCCCCCTGTCCCTCCGGGCACCGGCTTTCGGGATTAAGCTCCGATGTTTTGGTTTTTTTTATTTTATTTTTTCTTTACCTCCCTCATTTTTCTTTTCCTCACCCTTCCCCCCTTTGTTTTTTCATTTCCTTCTGTATTTTTCCTTTTACTACTTTTTGTGTTTTGGTGGTTTGTTCTATTAAAGGAATGAGTGTTGAAACGTGTTGCAGAAACCTGTCCCAGAATGGGAGAGTGTAGACATCGGATGGGTTTGGGTCTTCTTTTTGAGTTAAGTTCTTTTTTAATGTTTTATTTTTTGTCTTTAAGAAGGCTGAGAAAAAAGGGGAAGTTTCCTCTCCAAAAGGAGTGAGTTAAGACTTGGCGGAGCGAGGGGCGCAGAGCCCGGCAGGGACCCCTGCCTGTCGCTACGATGCTGAGTGCCGGAGGGGCGGACCCGGTCATCTCCGGGCGGGGCTGGGGTGTGGGGGGGAAGCAGCTTTTCGCGGGACTCGGATGTGTAAGTCGTCGACTACCGCTGCCCAAAGGCTTCTCAGGTCCTCCAGGGCTGGGGAGAGTCACCAGGCGAGCGGGGAGCGGCGGTTCGGGGGGTCCCTGGCCGCTCTCGAGGAACGGGCACAACGGCGGTGGCGCAGCTGCGCCTCCTGGCGGCCAGCTGTGGGATTGCGCTTTCCGTCGTGGTTGGTTTCCCGCCAGAGGGCTCCTGTTTCTCCCCCGCCACCTTCAACAGGAGAAAGAAAGGAAGAAAGAAAAAAAAAAATCTATCGAATAAAATAATTTTAAAATGTTGCTGCCGCGACATTTCGGGCTGTTTCTTGACTGCTCCCAGCACCGACTCGGGTGGGGAGGTGTTTGACAGCGGGGCGGGACCTTGCGTTTCGTGCCCTCGGGCAGGGATGGGATCTCCCGCAGCCTCTCAAGCCCGTAGGACAGAGGTACTGAGAAGCCTCATTCTGCCACCCATGGTACTTGTGGGGGCAGTGGTGCCGGGCTCTGCCCGTATCGCCGTGAGCTACGTCTTTCCTTCTTATCCCATCGCTGCTCCTTATGCGTTTCTCTTTGCGCCCTCGGGTGTTGGCAGTGGTGGGGCAGAAGAGGACTAGGACCGTTCTGTGTGTGGAGAGATGCTGGAAGGAGTGCAGGGATGCGGGAGCACATGAGCTCCATGCTCTGCCTCTGCTCATGTTCTGCCGTGTCTGAGAGCTCAGAGCTACTTCTGGCACGAATTAGCGCTGGCCTGGGATGTCCTCAGGCAGCAGCTTCTCGGCAGCTGTGAGACCGAGCAACGCCAGAACACGCCGTGCTCGGGTCACTCCTCCCGCCTGCGCTCGGCGTTGGAGGCAGCACTGTTTGGCTCTTGGGGCTCCTTCTCTCTGTGACTGCTGAGTCTGGAGGTGATGAAGCAGAGGTGATACAGATGCCCCTCAGACCTCCTGCAGGAGGACCTTTCCAAGTGATAATGAGCTAAGCAGACGCCACCGATGAATCGGATGGATGCCGAGTCCACCATGTGGCAGCCCAGTGGCCTAATTAATCACATGGCATAGATGTGGTGAAACTGGCAAAGTTAATTAGGCAGTGCTTACGGTGAGGTTGATACATGTCAGCAATTAGCAGTCAGATGGCATAAAAGGATCAAAGGCTTAGAGAAGCAAAGGAAGGTGCAGACTGTGTGGATCTGAGAAGGGATAGCATCTGTGAAGGTTTTGAGCAAAGCTGGTAAAGCAGCAAGAAGTGTACTACATCTGGGATAGGTCACTTCTGGCTTGCTGGGGTTTCACTGTTATTTACTGTTTTACCCATTAGAAAGAGCAGCAACTTCAATTTCTGTGTCCAGTGTCAGGTTCTGTGATGGTTCCCCCCATGCACCTTCTTTTTTCTTCTAATTTTTTGATGTGAATCTGACTTCCACCATGGAGACAAGGAAGGTCCATGAGCAGAGGGTGCTTTTTACGTGTTTAAGGAATGAGTACAGCTTTCACGATTACAGCTCTAGAGCATGTGCTGAATCCATCTCAGTGTGGCCTGGGAAGCTGCAGTGACTCTGTCACTTCTATGAAAGTAGTTAATTTCTCATTGACCCAGCTTCAGAGAAATTTGGAGTATTTTTTGGATGGCAGTTTCCAAATGTTCCACACCAGGACAATTCACTGTCTTTCTTAACCTGGAGTTTAAAGCAGAAAGAGACATGATGTTCTCCCATCTGGATAAATTAAAATAGCATTGGTGTGAGATCAAGCTTAAACTGTAAACTAAACACAAGATGGAATTTGATCAGAACTTATTGCTCCTACACGCTTTTTCTGTGGTAAGGGAAGGTAGCAGTGTCTGCAAAAATAGGAGCCTTGTCCTCTCCCCACACAAAATCACTGCTGCTAATTTTTTTGAAGACGTGAATTTTGTCAAAACCTTGGCATCTTTTGGCTAAAAGAGCACTGTGCTCAGGGTTTGCATCCAGTTTAAAAATGTAGTGCATATTACTACTGTAGATTGGTCTGCCTGTGGTAGCTTCTAATAAAATAGATCAGTCCACTTGGAAGCTCGCCAGCAGACAAACCAAGTTTGGTCACATTAAGTGAGATGGTGGGGTTTTTTTTTTTGTTTGTTTGTTTTTTTAAAAAACAGAAGGTGGAAATTAAACACTTACTCAAGTCTTGCAGCCTTGAGTTGGCAGGATTTTCTTGCTGTGTCTATAGTATGGCTTTCTCTTACTCTAGGTGTAGTAACACCGAGGGATAAAAAATAAACTTGTGGAAAAAGGTGTGGTTAGAAGGGTTTTGGCTAATTACAGTGGACTAAGGGATAGCATGGCAGTGGGCCAGGCAGCAGAGTCCTTTTTAAGCTGCAGGATTGGGAAGTGCAGACCAGTTTTAGATCAGGGATTTTGCTCAGGAGGCTACAAGGGAGCACTGTCAGCTGTAGCCTCTGCCAGCAAAATGGGAGGAGGCTGGAGAGTCACATCTGGTAGTGGTGTCCTGGAAGCGTGGGCAGCGCTGAATGGGGATTGGGGTGCTAGAGGTGCAAGCAGCAGTCTCTGCCTTGCCTGTGGCTCCCGAGGATTGCTGGTGCCAAGTCTGAAGAGCTCTGCTTTCTCCTGAGGTAGGCTGGTGTAGGGGACTGGATGAGGCACTGCCGTTACGATTTGTACAGTCATTTCAAGAGGTGGCAAGGGTAACTGTGCTTTTAATTCTGGCAGCTGTCATGGAACAGAACTTACTAACTCAGAAGTGTTTATGGGGGCCCACCAAGGACTAGAGTGTGAAAACCCTCCTGCATGGATGGTTGCACTGGAACCAGCCCAAGGGCTGAAAATTGGACCCTTCCTCTGATGTTTTTCACTGCTCTAGTGAAAAACTTCAGAGTACAGAAGATTTAGAAAAAGAAATGGTTAAGAGATGATTTTGTGAGAATTGGGTGGAGATTCTTGGCTGATGTCTTGCATTAAGCTCCATGCTTAAACAGGAACATTTTTTTGAGCTATCTGAACTCTTGATGCAGCAGGTATAGGTCCTGCACTACTCAGTAAAAGGCTGTTGAACCATGACAGCTATGAATGCTGTCTTCCATACCTATGGTTGAGTTCAGTAGTCACAGGCTACCCTGAAAATTGTTCCATGGTTGTCTTTCTGTTGTCTTATTTCATCATGGGTGTGTATATTTTGTTTAGTGGCTGGAAACAGGAGATGTGCAGGTTTTTTTCCATGGTATTTCTGAAATTGCATTTGTAATGCAATTGCCAAGACTATGTTGGAAGATCAGTTTTCAGTGCTTGTGTGTATGTATAGAGGAATGTACAAAGGAATAGGAAGATGAGATCCTCAACTTCCTTGCAATCCCTGAAAGGGGTCTCTTAAGAAGGCTGGAGAAGAAATATTTACAAGGCCAAGGAATGACAAGGGTCACATATTTGATCTGAAAAAAGGTAGATTCAAGTTAGACATCAGGAAAAAGTTCTTTAATACAAAAATGGCGGATCAGGCTGCCTGGAGAGGTGGTGGAGACCCCAACCCTGGAGACATTCATGGTCAGGCTTAATGGGCCTCTGGGCAATGTGTTCTGGTTAGAGATGTTCCTGCTTGTGGCAGCAGGGTTGGACTAGATGGCCTTTGGAGGTAACTTCAGACCTTATGATTCTATGGCTTATAGGGCAGAAGCTCACATTCAGAGTTTCAGCAGGCTCTTGAGTGTAGATTAGGGTTTGTCATCTTCTCCAATGTTGGAAGTGTTCCACCACTTCTTGTCATGACAGTAATGCAGCAAGTTTCTGAGGGAAACTCCCTGCATGAGCCAAGTATTCAGGTCCTCCTCCTGATCATGGCCATAGAATCATGGAATCCTTTGGAATTGGATCGGAAGGGACCTTGAAAGGTCATCTAGTTCAATCCCCCTGCCACAACAGAATCACCTAGACCAAGTCACACAGGAACACCTCCAGGTGGGTCTTGAACATCTCTGGAGAAGAAGACTCCACAACCCCCCTGGGAAGCCTGTCCCAATGCCATGTTACTCTCACTAGGAAGAAGTTCCTTCTGATATTCATATGGAACCTCCTGTGTTCCAGCTTGCACCCATTGCCCCTTGTCCTATCACCACATGACCTTGAGAAGAGCCTGGCTCCATCCTCCTGACACCCACCCCTCACATTTTCATAGATATTAATGACGTCTCCTCCAAGCTCAAGAGACCCAGCTCCCTCAGCCTCTCCTCATAAGGGAGGTGTTCTACTTCCTTCACCATCTTTGTTGCTCTACGCTGGGCAGCTTCCAGCAGCTCTGTGTCTTTCTTGATTTGAGGGGTGCAGAGGAGCAGGTGGTGGCTGCAGTGAGCTTCCTGCTCTGTTTAGATGCAGCACGCCTGCCTTCCAGGAAAAAGAAAATCCTTTATTATTTGTCTTGGCAAATGTATTTGATTCTCTTGTCCCTGGTCCCAACAACCAAGGTTGCCTTCAGGGGAAGGAGGGAGATAAGTATGGGTAAACACGGAAAGCTAAACTTGTAAACAGTTTGTTCTAGACTTTTGTTTAGCTGTTTCATGCGTGTGTGACGCATGAAAACACATGTGAACAGAACGTTTTGAAAGAAGGTTGTGAGCCATTCGGCTTTCACCAGAGGCCAGAACTTCTGCACTGTCCTGCAGACAGGTCCAAAGTTGAACACCTTTGAAGATGGAGATGTCTGTTGTTTTTATCTGCCCTTTTCAGAGTGCTTGTGTGACTGCAGGAACTAGTCTGCAATGGGTTTGATGCTTGAGGCTTCCAGCAGCTTCAGGGTGCAGGGGTTGTTTGAAGGACCTTCTGGTCTGTACACTTCTGTAGGCTCTGAGTGACCTCTCAGGGTTTTTAAAAAGTTGTGTAACAATGAAGATCATTTACCTAAGCAAGCATGTGACTGTATTTCCGAGCTGGTCAATTGCATCAACAAGACTTTGATGCCTGCAGCTCTTATTTTGTACAATCTCCTGAGCTGTAAGAATGTCCTACAGGGAAGTGTACAGTTTGGCTTGTCTAATTGTAGGGAGAGATAAAACTGTCTGAATGGTGCTGGGCGGGGGTGGGGGGATGTGCTAGCATCTTGTGATTAAGGCTTTATGGCAAACAGGTCCCAAACTGAATGAAATCAAAGAAATCCCAGTTCTTGTTTGGGACCCACTCATAAAACCTGCAAATTCCATAAAGTTAGTGTTGCAAAATCGGTGATATCACACAATACACTCAGTTCTGTTGAATGGTTGAAGCAGAGATGGGGTGTCTTTGGCAGTCTGTAGTCTGTTCTGTGCAAAGCAGCTGTATTCTTTTCCCCACGCCCTGGGAATAGGTTGCAGCATATGTTTCCCAGTGCAACTAGCCAACTCTGGCCATCCACGTATAGGGAGTGAAAAGCTCTTGGGTTTTCATCCCATTTTGGGTGGGAATTTTTAACATGATGCTGTTATATTAGAGATTGCCTCATTGGAAAGGCGTGGTTTGGGATGTTTTGCATCTTTGCCGAACTGTTCAGCCATTGCAGGATAGGTGCCAATTCACACAGATTGATGTGAAGTTTGGGCTGCAGCTGTAAGCTGTGGACGTTGAACACATCACCAGCAGTCCTCAGAAGATGTTTCTGTGTGTCATGCTATGACACTCACTATAGCTTGTGGAGGTTTTTGACTCCTTTAATGTTTTAACCATAAAACATTGTGTGTGACTACTAAATATAAAATAATGTAAAATGCTAATATAAAAAAAAAATCTAAAATATGGATGTGCAAGGCCAGATCTACAGTTCTGACACAGATGTACACCTATTAAACTTCTCTTCTACTGCTTCTTAAAGCAGTTCAGTTGTAATTGGTGCAGTTGTAACACTCACAAACCGGAAAAAATGATCATTTCAGGTTGCTTGGCCAATTAAAGACCCAAGTAGTGTATTTTGACAGCAATACCAAGAAACTCTGCATATTGTGATAAAAATATTTCAGCAGCAGTGTTTGAAAAAGTACTGCTGGAAGTTATTTCTTACGTTGGCTGGATACAACACATGTGTAACTGTAGAAGAAGGGCTATTTATAGACCTTTTGCAGCCGTTGATGTTTGTGGAACTTTCACTTTTGTTAGCATACTCTTAAAATTTTGGGGATATTTACAGATTTGACATCTATCACTATGTACCAGAATGTAAATGAAGTTACACTATTATGGTCATGCAATATGTTTTTATGTACATATATGTGGAGAACTTTCCAGCTGTTAGAAGGTGGAGCCTGTAAAGGAATTGAGAAGCAAACCCAAAGGGAGTTGACTTGTCTGAGTATTATTGCTCTGGACTTGGTAACCTGAAACTCATTATGAATCTGTATTCAGTAGGGACACATTGTCATTATCACAGATTTCCACCATAAAATATTATATGGAGAAATCTTAAGAGCAGGAAATCATCTGGCAACTGATTTACAGATGGGAAGGATCATAGTTGACTCATCACCAAAATTCATGAGAACTTTGTCATGGGAGCCTCTTCTAGCATGAAGGTTGTTAGCTGTTGCTAAACGAGAGATTGGATCTGACTTTGCAACACCACACCAGGGAAAAAGTCACTGGATTATACTAATATATTGCTACCACCATGGGTATAGAATGATCTTAAAACACTGAAAATAATGGCAGAAGATCAATATATTAAGAATAATTCAGTGTCCTGATGAACATCTTTTTCAAGTCGACGACTGCTCCTGATCTCAGATATTGATGTACTGAGTTGCAATGCCTATGCAGTACTAACAACATATTCTTTTGTTCTTTGTTTGTAGGTCAAGATGTTGTTAAGTATAAAAAGCATCTTATGGATGTACTCCACATTAGTTATAACATATATGCTACCCAGAGGTAAGTCTCTTATGCACAAAACCAATTGTGAAAATTTGTTTTAGTGATTTAATTGTTAGGGTCTTTCTCAGGACTTGGGAAACAACCTGAACTTCAGATTCTGAACTTCCCTTTGCTGCTCTCCTTGCTCTACACTGTGTAACTAACTTTGTTTCTGTATTCTCCTCATAGACTTACTGGTTTATATAGAAAACTCTTGTCTTTGAAAAGCTTGTTACATGTCTATCTGATGTCTCCCAGGGTTTGTAGGTGCCATTACTATAATGCAATCAATAATAAAGTACCTTAGGATTATAGTGTAAGGCAAAATAGATTGCCTTCTCCAAGTATTCAAGAATGCTTTTTAATCCTCCACCCTGCCTCTCTGAAATGTCGGACCTATTGCCAGGTATGTCTTGTACCTTCACCTTCCCTGAGCCACTAAGCAGGTCCTTGCAGTAGATGAAGTGACAGCTTACAGTAGGGATAACTTCAGTGAAAGGCGAACACCTTTCATATGAACTTCAGCCTGCTACTATGAAGAAAACAGTGTCCAGTGCTGGTGTCTCAGGAGGAGGAACAGGTTTCTAGGACAAATATGTCCATGCTAGAAGCAGTGAATGAAATGGAGGACTTCAAGAGCTACAGGAATGCTGGTTTGGCATATATCCCTGGTTTGCCGATGACACAAAACTGAGTTACACTGTTGTCATGTCTGAGGGATGGGATCTATCCAGAGGGACCTGGACAAGCTGGAGAAGTGGATCTGTGTGAACTTCATGAGGTTCAACAAGACCAGATGCAAGATTCTGCACCTGGGTTGGGGCAACCTCCAGCATCAGCACAGCCCGGGGACTGAGAATATTACTGTGGAGGAGGCTGTGTGGGTGTTGATTGACCAGAAGCTGTAAGAAAGACAGGAATGGACTTTTTAGCAAGGCCTATTGTGACTGAACAAGGGGTGATGGTTTTAAACTAAAAGAGGGGAGATCTAGCATAGTTATAGGGAAGACATGTTTTATAATAGTGGTGAGGAGACTCCTGGCTTAGGTGGCTCAGACAGGTGGTAGAGGTCCCATCCTTGGAAACATTCCAGATTAGGCTGGATATCTGATTGGTTAATATCCTACTGTTCTGTGGAAGTGTCAAGTTTATTTAATAACATTTTTCAGAATAAGCTTTACAAACTTACAGACAAACTTGACACGTACAGCTGTTTGTTTAAAAAAACCCCAACAATCTCTAAAAATGGAATATATCTCTGCATCTTTAAAAATTGGACATCTGAAGTTTCAACTTTTTTAAATCCTGAATTCACATATAAAACTGAAACCCTCAAATATTTCATGAAACATGAATTTCCACTTTCCATTCCTACAGTGGATGGGATCATTTTGTATGCATCATAGTATCCTTAGAGATTGAAAGGAACCTCGAAAGATCATCTAGTCTAATCCCTCTGCCACAGCAGGATCACCTAGACCAAGTTGCACAGGAACACGTCCAGGCAGGTCTTGAACATCTCCAGGGAAGGAGACTCCACAACCTCCCTGGGCAGCCTGTGCCAGTGCTTCGTTACCCTCACTGGGTAGAAGTTTCTTCTGATATTTATGTGAAACCTCCTGTGTTCCAGCTTGCACCCATTGCCCCTTGTCCTGTCACTAGATGACTTTGAGAAGAGCCTGGCTCCATCCTCCTGACACCCACCTCTAACATATTTGTAGACATGAATGAGTTCACTCCTCAGCTTCCTCTTTTCCAAGCTCAAGAGACCCAGCTCCCTCAGCCTTTCCTCATCAGGGAGGTGTTCTACTTCCTTCATCATCTTTGTTGCTCTATGCCGGACACCCTCCAGCAGCTCTGTGACCTTCAACAGAGGGGCCTGGAACTGGGCACAATACTCCAGATGCAGTCTCACTAGTGCAGAGTACAGGGGGAGAAGAACCTCCCTTGATCTGTTAACCAACCCCCTTCTGATCCCCCTGCTCCCAGGATGCTGTTGGCCCTCTTGGCCACAAGAGCACATTGCTGGCTCCTAGTTATCCTGCTGTCCACTAGGACCCCCAGGTCCCTTTGTCCTACACTGCTCTCCAACAGGTCAGTCCCCAACCTGTACTGGTCCCTGGGATTGTTCTTGCCCAGACGCAAGACTCTACACTGACCCTGGTTGTATGACAGTTACATGTAATGACATCACCACTTCAATATGTTGCATTATAATATTTCCTGTAAATAGTTTTAGGCAAAATTGTTTCAGTTTTTTTCTGAGAATCATGTGGGAAATTTGTCAAAATCCTGAAATCTCTGAGTCTTGATGTTATCAAAACAAAGCCAAAGCTTAATTCAGAACATAGTTAGTTATAAACATGCAAAGTTTTATTTGTTCACTCATAATTATTCACAACTTTGCTTCTCCTCCACTCTTCTCTTTGTGAATGGTCATATTCGTCAATGTCCATCATGTTTGCTGGCACGCTGCTTGTTTGATCTTTGTAGCCAGAAATGGATTTTTCCTTTGTGGGTCAATTGAGAATGGTCTTGCGTGTCTTTTTTAAGGCTTTACATTCTGAGAAGATGTGTCAGAAAGGCAGCAGGAAATATGGTGTAAGCTCCTAGGGTCATGGGAGTTCCTGTCAGCAAGACCTTTGCTGTTTTGCTTTCTTACACGTGAAAGATTAATGACAGAGGTTCATGAACAAGGTTTAAGCCTGGTGCTAGTGTGGCATCTCACTTGGATCTAGCTGGTGTTAGGATACTGTCATTTAAAATCTGGACCTTGTGATTATGATCAACGTTGGAGTTATATTACCCATTGTAAGCAACTATTTGTCATGCCACATGTGAGTATGCCTTGGTGAAAGCCCTGTAATCCAGAAGAGAGTAGAAATACCCTGGACTGCAGTGTATGATATGTTCTTTCAAAGGCATATAAATAATACACCAGTTTTTACATCAGTTTATTGTATCATTTTTATGTTCTATAAGACACATGTGTGCATGCATGTGATTCATTATGTTGAGGTCTGCAGCAAAGATTTATGTTCTTCTGGCTTATTGTGAGTTTCTTGCAGAGAATGTTTGGCTCTTAACCACTTTATGCCTCCTCATCTTACTCTGCTTTCTCAGACCACTAGTCACTTGTGAGAACTCAGTGAGGGCTTTTGATGTGTCTCAGCCTGTTACCTCCTGTCAGAGTTCCATACAAGTTTGAGTAAGCAGCACATGCATTTTAATTTACTGTTATCTTCCTGGTTTATGGTTAATGAAAAAAAACGGTGCTAGTAAATGGAACACAGAATTTTATTGATCTCTCTATTGCTCTTGGTAGGGCAGCATACCATATGCCTAGGTAGGTTGCTGATGAGCTCTAAAATTAGATTAATTTTTATTTGTCTCATAAATTTAGCTCAATATAAATAGACTTTTATTCTTTAAGTATGTGGCTTTTTTGTCTGCATGATCAATGGCAACATGCTGTTGAGTTAAGATCATCATTTTACTACATTATTAAGCTTAGAGGTCTTTTCCAACCTAAACAATTCAGTGATTCTATAAAAATTGCTCCTCTAAGCAGTGTCATTTTGTGTAGGACATTTCTTTCTTCAGTCGTCTTGTTCATTACAGCTCTACTGTTCAGGTCATTATGATCAATGTAATAGAAAAGGGCAGAATTCTTTCTTTTCCCTCTTTCTGTTTAGATTCTATGGATCTTTTTTAAGGGTTTTATAACTTTTATAACAGAAAAAAACCTAAAAAAATTAGACAGAGAGACCTTGTTATTAACCAATCATGGAACTATTTAGGTTGGAAAAGACCTTTTGAGATCATCAAGTAAACCCAGCACTGCAATTTCACAACTGAACCTGTCAAGGCACCACACTTCCATGGCTTTTCAGTCCTTCCAGTGATGTGGCTATCCACTGCTCTGGACACCCTGGGCCAGATCTTGCAACTTCTGGGGGGAAGAAATTGTTTCTCAGAGCCAACTAAACCTTGAAGTGATTTCCTCCTGTCCTATCACTTGCTCCATGGGAGAAGAGACAGACATATCTCTCTCCAACCACCTGAATTTTAGAGAGTCATTGAGGCTAAGAAGGTTTCCCCTGACCCTCCTTTTCTGCAGGTTAAATCCCCCACCAATTCCCTCAGAATACTCTTCTCAAAGCGCTTGTGCTCCAGACACTTTCTCAGCTCCCTTGCTCTTCTCTGGGACTTTGCTTAAGCCCCTCAATGTGCCGTCATCCTTGTGATAGATGCACAGCCATAGACTTATGTCTGGAGAAAATGAGACAGTAAAATGTTGTGGCAAAATCCCACCCAGTAAGTTAGATCTGACGGGGTTGACTTCTGTCAGGACAACAATTAAAAAAGAGGGAAGACAACAAAAGCACCCAACTGCTAAGGCGCATTGTCTGCTGAGCCTGACTATAATCTCACTGCATGGTGCTGATCTTTAGTCTATCATCCTGTACAGATCTCCCATTGACTTTGTTGGGATTTCTGCCAAGAAATATGTTTGTGACCAGGTGGTTTGGCCTTCACTGTATATTTTATTCCTTTATTCTCCATGTATTTTCCCCAATTAACTATGCACAAGCAGTATATATTAGTTATGAATAGAAAAGAATGGCATACATTTATGTCCAATCAGTTGAGAAATTTCAAGACCATCCTCTTATTTAGGAGTGTGTTGCCAGTATTCTAAGCTCTACATGTTAAGCTGGAGATACAGTATAAAACAGTGTGTTCCAATTTGCAGTTACAGACTGTTTTTTTTCATCTTTTCACCCACCATGTCCCTTCAAAGAAACGGTTTATCACACCTATTGGCAGTAAGTGAAAATTGACTGTAAGCATAGGGAAAGTGCTAAAGGAACAAAAGGGCTATATGGATTAATAGGAGATAGTGATTTTTTTCTACATTGGCCAGTAAATTCTGCTTGTCTAATTCACTGCTGCAAGAAATCAAGGTTTTTGGAGCTGTGCAGGAATATTAATCTCTCATTTCAGTACTAAGTTTCTTCACTAGGGAAAACGTTCCCTCTCTTTCTATGCCCACTGAGCATCAAAACAGAGTGCTTTTGTAACTCTTTCTCTAGTCACAGTATCACAGTACCACAGTAATGGTGAAGCTGGAAAAGACCTTGGAGATCATCCAGTCCAACCTAGAAGCAACCAAGTAAACCTAACATCTGACATCTAGATCAGGATGTCAGATGGGCATGTTGTAGATACATGGTGTGTTCTTCTGGGAAGTAGTCTGATTTAGAGTAGATCTTGTTTGCGTATCATGATGGTGTGTGTTGTTTGCCAAGGGTTTCAGTCTGCTGATGTGAAGACACAAATTTTAAATAAATTTCCTCAGGGTCCAGTGCTGGATTTCCAGATCACTCACAACCAGAAACTACCTTCTCTAAGGTTTATTAAAATTCTGTCAGTCAGGATAATTATTACTAGCTCATTTTTCATCGAAGAAGTTGCTGTGATGTATATAGATGACAACAGATCATAATAAACACTAAATATTTGGAGACTGATTTTAATCTCCCACCTGTGCAATTTGGCAGTAATTGCATCACAACTGACAGGACAAGAGTGTTAATTCTGTTTCTCTTTATCCCACTGTAACTCAGTGAATTTTCAAGAAAATAAAGGTGATATAAAAGTCAGTGGTGTTTCCCTACTGTATGATAAAATCAGTCCTTTCTAGCTTTCAGCAATAAATTCTCTCTATTTTTTTGTTTCCTTATGAAAATAGTAATTTAAAAAAAAACTTCAATGGAATTCTTTTTCCTAAAGAAATGTGAATGCAGTCAAAACTTCTGAGCTAGTCTTTAGTCTCCAGTAACTTCTACAGGCTTATCTTCAAGCCTTGTGAATTCTCCTCTTCAGTTCTCTTTTGGACCTGGTTTTGACCTTCCCCGCCACCTCTGGGCCCAAAGTGTATGAAGTGATTAGTTTGACTACTAAATGTAAGTTGCGCTATCAGTAGTGCCTGTGAGTTAAGGAAAGAAAGAAAATGTTGCTGCATGACTTAATCACGGAATGAGCATCTTTCTAGTAAATGTGCTCAGGCTCTGCTGTTCTGTGTGAATTTTTCAGCTCAGCTTTGTCTGCAACACAGCTGTTTTGGCATAGCACTACCCCATTGTGTTGTACTCTTGCTGGTCTAATCAGTCTTTGATACAGATGTCTTGATTGTATTGCATTGTGTTCCCAAGAATGGATGGAAAGGTCCTGAGAACTTCCATTCAGTCTTCCCTGGACAGTCAGGGTATTTCTTTTGTTTTTCTAGCTAGAACTTTATTATAAAAGTGCTTGTTCATCAAGCTGATGATTCTTTTATTGAATCTTTAAAAATAATGCTATTATTACTTTATCCTGTATGAGGAATTCACCTGACTGTTAAGATTAATCAATGAGTAGTACTGCTTTTTTCTTAATTTTCTTTTTATTTTTTTTAATTTCCCTCCAAAATCTAATACTTTGTATGAAGAGATAATGTATGACATGTGGAGAGGGACTTTTTACTAGGATGTCTAGTGATAGGACAAGAGGGATTGATTTCAAACTGCAGAAAAGAAGAAATTCCTCTCCGTGAGGTGCTGAGGCACTGGAATCTGTTGCCCAGGGAGGCAGTGAAAACTCCATCCCTCAAAATATTCAAGGCCAAGTTAGATGGGGCTCTGAGCGACCTGGTCTAATGACAAATGTCCCTGCTGATGGCAAGAGTGTTGGAACTAGCTGGTCTTTAAGATCCCTTCCAGTTTAAACCATTATGTGATTCTATGACATTTTTGATGATGGATAAATAGCTAGATAATTTTCACTTGCTGTTGCTCTGATTTCATGTGCCGCTCTGGTAGCTATCATTTAAATTTCCTGTTTTCCTAAACTTCACTAATATTAGCTCACCCAAATTAATGATAATCCTGTTCCATCTTTCAAACCTGGTTAGGGTCTAAGACAGTGAAAGAGGTAAGACAGATACTGTTGTGCATCAGCTTTTAATCTTCATTAAGCCATTTTGTATGGTGAAATAACATCACATACCAAAATAAATCTAACAGAAATCCTCTCTTTAGACAATTGCTCTGTGCAGGTTGAATGAACAGTAGTCAGCTTTCCCCTCAGGACAGTGTTGGATGGAAGTATTTCATTGTGAAGTGTTTGCAGCTGGAGATGTCATAAAAATGATGAAGGTCCTATCATGTCAAGCCTGATCCAAGTAGGGACTTTCTGTGTGCCTTACTTCCTTCTTTGCTGTAACATCCTGAATTTATTTATTTCTGCTATGTCTTAAAGTCCCTGAGGCTACGAGGAAATAATTATAAAAGAATTACTGTTGGGGAGAATCTCACTGAAAGGCTTTTGTTTCAGCATGTACGGAATAAAGAGTTAACTCTTGAAAAAATAACAGTGACAGGTGTTGTGTATGCAAAGTCTTGAGCTGTATTTTAACTTTTAGGACAAGAGCAAATGAATGAGATACTCTGAGGGTAAAGAAAGATGTAAACACCAGTTTCTCTCCTGTATTTAATGCTTTTAGCCAGCAATAATTGTGAAGTAACTTGCCAACTTTCAGAGTGGGCTTCCTATGAGGTGAAGAAACCCGCAAAGCTTTTATGTTCATTTGTCATCTAAACTCTCAAAATGGGTTCTGAAGAACAATAATTTCTTGGTGTCAATGACAAATGGAGAAATGGACAATGAAATTGGAAAGCAGTGAATTACATTTGCTTAAACAGAAAAAGATTCCACCAGCAGCTTAGGATATTGATGCAAACTCTTAGCAGGACTAATTAGTACAAGTTATGAATCATAGAATCATCAGGGATTGGAAGGGACCTGAGGAGATCATCTAGTCCAATCCCCCTGCCACAGCAAGATCACCTAGACCAGGTCCATGTGGGTTTAAAACTTCGCCAGAAAAGGAGAATCCAAAACTCCCCCACAGCAGCCCCCTCCAGCGCCCCATCTCCCTCACCGGGAAGAAGTTACAGAATTGGTCGGGGTTGGAAAGGACCACAGGATCATCCAGTTCCAACCACCCTGCCATGGGCAGGGACACCCCATCCTAGATCAGTGGGGCCTTAAGAACCTCCAGGGACGGGGCCCCAAACACCTCCCTGGGCAACCCAGTCCATCCAGGCTCTCACCACTCTCATGGTGAAGAACTTCCTCCTCACATCAAGTCTAAATCTACCCATCTCCAGCTTTGCTCTATTCCTCTTGGTCCTGTCACTACCTGAGATCCTAAAAAGCCCCTCCCCATCTTTTTGGTAGCCCCTTTCAGATCCTGGAAGGGCACAGTAAGGTCACCTTGGAGACTCCTCCAGACTGAACAGCCCCAACTCTCCCAGTGTGGCCTCATAGGAGAGGTGCTCCAGCCCTCTGATCATCCTTGTGGCCCTCCTCTGGACTCGCTCCAGCACATCCACATCCTTCTTGTAATCAAGGCTCCAGAACTGGAACACAGTACTCTAGGTGGGGTCTCACCAGAGCAGAGTAAAGGGGGGAATCACTTCCCTTGATCTGCTGTCCACACTTCTCCTGATGCAGCCCAGGATCCGGTTTGCCTTCTGGGCTGCAAGTGCACAATGCTGGCTCATCCTGAGCTTTTTGTCCACAAGCACCCCCAAGTGCCTCTCCTCAGGGCTACTCTCCAGCCAGTC
>VZRI01004678.1:17527-38993 GCA_013397515.1 Upupa epops
CCCATTGACAGCCACTCTTTGGGTGCAGCCATCAAGCCAGTTCTTTACCCATCTGGTGGTCCACCCATCAACCCCACGTTCCACCAGCTTGGAGACCAGAAGGTGGTGTGGGACAGGCTCAAAGGCTTTGCTCAGGTCCAGAGAAATTACATCAGTTTCTCGCCCCTCATTCATTAATGTTGTGACCCATTTATAGAAGGTCACCAGGTTTGTCAGGCAGGATTTGCCTTGGTGAAGCCATGCTGATTGCACCCAATCACCTCTTCACTATTCTCCTCTCTCAGTAGTGACTGCAGGAGGATCTGCTCCATGATCTCACCAGGCACAGTGGTGAGACTGACCTGCCTGTAGTTCCCTGGCTCCTCCTTCCTACCCTTTCTGAAAACAGGAGTTCTCTTTCCCATTTTCCAGTCAGTGGGGACTTCACCAGACTGCCGTGACTTTTGGGATAGCATAGACAGGGGTTTAGCAACCTCGTCTGCCAGTTGTCTCAGAATCAGATAAATTTCATGGATTTGCGGTCATTAAATAACAATGTGTCTGTTTCTGATTTTGCTGTTGCATTAATGTAATTTCTTCTTTCTTTCTACCTGTCTCTTTTCTAGTTAAAGCAGAAAGAAAAACCATGGTAAAAGGATCTCTCTCTGGAACTTCGGTCCTGCCATGCTTCTTCTCAACCACACCCACTATATCCTCCAGCTATGCAGCCGAGTACCTTCGGATCAAGTGGTCAAAGGTTGAACTAGATAAAAGTGGAAAAGATGCAAAAGAAACCACAGTCCTGGTGGCCCAAAATGGCAACATCAAAATAGGTCAAAGCTACAAAGACAGAGTGTCTGTTCCAACCCACTCAGAGGAGACTGGAGATGCTTCGCTGACTTTCTCTAAGCTGCGTGCTAGTGATGCAGGGGTGTATCGCTGTGATGTCATGTACGGAGTTGAAGACACACAAAACATTGTATCGTTGGCTGTTGTAGGTAAGGATTTATCTATTTTGCTTGTAGTCAACAGTGATTCCGGTTCAAACATTAAATTAAGTTACATGTGTAACTAGAGAGTATTTAAATGAGCATCTTTAGCAGTTTCCCATCTTTAATGTTCACTCCTTCTGCTCTCTTTCTGTCTTTTATTTATTCTTATGAATCTCTTCCTATCTATGTGCTCTCATTTCTCACATAAACCTTTGGGAAGGCTAGTCTGGATTCCTGGAACTAATGCTGTTCACATATTCCCAAAGTAGTTTGGTACTTTTGGTTTATGTCCTTTGCAAGACAATCTCCTTTTACTTTTTGTTTTGTTTAGGCAATATCTCTAAAGTTTTCTGAAACCCACTTCTCTAAAGAAAACCATGACACATATTGTAACAAAACATCTGTCTGAAAATGTCAGTGTCTTTGCAAGAAGACAGACTTGGCAGACATAAGGATGACAAGAAGCAACTGTCCTTGTTACTGGAGCATATCTTGCTGCTTCGTGTAAAAAACAATGCCAGTGAAACTGGGAGCAAGTCATTCTCTGACAGGAATATCAAGCACAAAAGAAGAGTTTCTTGTGTCCCAGCAATAAATGTTGGATAGGCAAGAGGAAACCCAGCTGGCAAAAGCTGCAAGAGAACAAGTAGGGAGGTGTCTGATTAAGTTCTTTCATGTGGAGGAAGATGGTTAAGACTTTACTTGCTATTACTAGAAGAAAATAACCACCAAAACATGGAGAGGGAGAAGCATACATGTAAAGAGATAGGACTTTCAAAAGCATGCAAGTGACAAAAAGAGTATCAGATCTATAGGTGGTTTTCCTCTTAAGAGCCTTCTTCTAGAGCTCCATGAGCACAGTGCAGGAAGTGCTCTAGAGCCTGGTGCTGTATAGTGCTGTTAGCTTGGCGCTGAGCCTGACCTAACTGGCTGTGCTGAAAGCAGGACGTATTAGTCCAGGCTTTGTGCCACAGAAATGCAAATTCTGTACCCAAATTACTCTGTGTGCTTAGAATAACACTGCTATGTGTATGTACCAGCTTGTGTGACCATTAGTTTGGCCTCTGTCTTGCACTCCTTTGAGTTTAGATGATTTTTGAAAGTTCATTATTTTTTCAATTGACTGAATCCCAAAACAAACATTAATATCTGCCGCTGGAAATTAAGGCTTTGGCTAAGAAATTTTTGTTATGAGCTTAATACAGCATCGTTCTTCCAATATGCTTAACCTAACTTGAACACGGTTTTGGTGTTGATTCAATGAAAGGTTTTGAAGGTGTGATCTTAATTTGGGAATACAATAAATCAGTTCAACCATTAATGTCTGTATAACTTCACAAACTGTTTAGCCCTAATGACAAAAGCAAAAGAACTCCTGGTTTGAACATTACTTTTCAGTAACTGGTGTACCTGGCATTGCTGATTCCACTCCAAGTGCTCCCTTGACTACATATATACATCTAGGCACAGCAGATGTTTAATACAGGAAAATATCTGGTGATGTATTGCAGTAATTTAGCTTCTTTAATTAGTACTTCTGCAGAATACAATAATTAAATGCATTGATTAGGGCTGCATTCTTTTTTTTTTTTTATTTGAAAGAAAATTCCATGTATTTGATTTTTTTTCTGCAGTTGTTCTTTTCCATGATCGTTTTAATGCCAAAATTTCAGGTAGGGAAAAAGCCAGATCATGACCCAAATGGAAAATAACAGTATTGGACTGTAACTTGCGCACTCCATTCTTCATTTTCTATATTAAATAAACAAATGCCATTTATTTGGCTCCTAAGGATTCCATATGAATGTTGCTGCTCAAACTTTCTGCCCTCATTTCAGTAAAGCTTTATGGAGTCCTTTTTGTGATTTCATCTTGTATTAAAAAAAACAAAACAACCCAAAGAACCTAAACAAACCCAAATGGTAGTCCCAAATGTAGTCTATTTCCATGGTGCTGTCTATTTGAATCTATGTCCTGAAGTGATAACAGTTGGAGTGATACGGTGTTCTGCACACTTGCTTTGTGCATCCCTCATGGCCTGCTGTGGGGACAGCTTTCCATGTTAATCTGGGATAAGTGCGGAGCTGAGGACCACCACAGTTCAACACTGTGCTTTGGTCATCTCTCCTGGGTAGAGAAGTGGCCACCCATGGAGTCCTGGTAAAATTATCATGTATTTTGCTATCCCGCATGTTTTTTGCTCATCAAGACTGAAACGCAAATTTTTTTCTTAGCACTGTTTTTCTTGGGACTGAGCAGGGATGTGTTGCTTAGTTTTTCTACAGATTTAAAGTATGAGGAAAAAGAAGTAACTCTGGCTCAGGTAGGTACTTGTGTGGTGATACAGTTTAGTCATAAAGTGAAGCAGAATAATTTTATTAAAGATAGGAAGCATCTGCAAAATTCCCTACATAGGGCAATTTAGGTGTGGGAAGAAATGTTAACTTCATCTGTTTCTTGAAGTGCCAACACTCTTAGGTGAGATAAGTATAATTTAATAAATGCCTCAGAAGTAGCCAAACCAAGTAGGCCATACTTTGTCTTCATTGTTCTGCTGCAGTAGGTGAAAATGTACTCTTACTGTTGTGATAACTTTATGGAATTTGTAATTAGTGACAGAACAAGAAGGAAGAGCCTCAAGCTGCTCTGGGGGAAGTTTAGACTGGGCATTAGGAAACGTTTTTCAGTGAAAGAGTAGTCAGACCTTGAAACAGGCTGCACAGGGAGGGGATTAAGTCATCCCTGGAGGGGTTTAACGGTAGTTTAGATGTGGTGCTTAGAGGTCTGGTCTGGTGGTGAACTTGGTTGAGTAGGGTTAATGGTTGGATTTGATATCTGAAGGATCTTTTCCAACCTGAATGATTCTATGATTTTTGAACCAATGTAGAACTTGAGTTCCAGGTATTTTCAGGTTTTTTATTTGTATCATGTACTCCCTCAAATGAAATTTTTGAGCAATAACACATTCCAGCACAGATACAGCCAGGTAGATGGCTTATCCAGCTGTGCTGTTTGCTTTTCAAATGAGCATTTACAAGTAATGTAACTTCAAATAAGAAAAGAAACCCACAAATTGTAGTTGGTACTTCAATCCTTTAATTTAGGTGTGTTACAAATATTATAGCTGTTTAGCACACTGTGCATTGAATGAATGTATTTCACCAGCGATGGAATGTATTGTCAGTGAAAAATGGGATTTCTAAGAAAGAATAATTTTCTCTGTATCATGTAGTTTTGCCCAGCTTAAGCTGTACATGCTGAACAATCAGTGTTAGTCTTTAAAAGTAAGCAATAAATGCCTGATTTTCTTCTTCTGCCTGAGTCACAAGGCCAAGTCTGCCTAAAATTGTGCATCTATTCTTTCTGTGTAGCTGCCACAACAGGCACATTTATTAATTTCTATGTAAATATCCAGTTAATTTGCTATTTTTAGGTGCCAAATAGACTCCTGAAGTTTAGAAATTGACAAATCTGTATATTATTAACAACAGTACAAATAGTAGCTTTATAAATATGAGATGTAAATATTAAATTGCCTTGTTTGACTATGGAAACTTTTATTTTGGTGGTTTGACTCAAAATACATCAGCACTCAATCCTACTTTGCCATAAGATTATATGTGTTATAGAAACATAGAATATTCCAGGCTAGAGAGCTGGGCAGAGAGAAACTTGATGAGGTACAACCAGGGTCAGTGTAGAGTCTTGCATCTGGGCAAGAACAACCCTAGGGACCAGGATAGGTTGGGGACTGAACTGTTGGACAGCAGTGTAGGAGAAAGGGACTAGGGGATCCTAGCAAACAGCAAGATGACTAGGAGCCAGCAGTGTGGCCCCAAGAGGGCCAACAGCATCCTGGGGGGGGGGATCAGAAGGGGAGTGCTTAATAGATCAAGGGAGGTTCTTCTGCCCCTCTACTCTGCACTAGTGAGACTGCATCTGGAATATTGCGCCCAGTTCTGGGCCCCTCAGTTCAAGAAGGAGGACACAGTTGTTGGAGGGTGTCCAGTGTAGAGCAAAGAAGATTATGAAGGAAGTAGAACACCTCCCTGATAGGAAAAAGCTAAGAGAGCTGGGTCTCTTAAGCTGGGAGAAGAGGAGGTTGAGGGGTGACTTCATTCATGTCTACAAATATGTCAGGGGTGGGTGTCAGGAGGGTGGAGCCAGGCTCTTCTCAAGGTCGTCTAGTGATAGGACAAGGGGCAAATGGGTGCAAGCTGGAGTGTAGGAGTTTCTGTGTAAATATCAGAAGAAACTTCTTNGTTGTTGGAGGGTGTCCAGTGTAGAGCAAAGAAGATGGTGAAGGAAGTAGAACACCTCCCTGATAGGAAAAAGCTAAGAGAGCTGGGTCTCTTAAGCTGGGAGAAGAGGAGGTTGAGGGGTGACTTCATTCATGTCTACAAATATGTCAGGGGTGGGTGTCAGGAGGGTGGAGCCAGGCTCTTCTCAAGGTCGTCTAGTGATAGGACAAGGGGCAAATGGGTGCAAGCTGGAGTGTAGGAGTTTCTGTGTAAATATCAGAAGAAACTTCTTCATGGTGAGGGTAATGAAGCATTGGAATGGGTTGCCCAGGGGATCTATGGATGACCTAAAGCAGAGGTGACTGCTCTATGCCAGACAATCCTGCATAGGCTTTGTTTTTACTATTTGTGTTTTTTTGCTCATATGTAAATTTTTAGAACCCACAGCTGGTCTCTTGTTATAATCCACCACTTAACCACAGCTGTTTAAGTTGGTTGTTATTCACAAGGAGGATACACATGTTTAATCACCCACATTTAGTGTCTCTACGTTGCACATTTCTACTACATCCTTATAGCAGCTTCAGTACCCAAAAGTGGCTACTGGAAAGCTGAAAAGGGGCATTCTGAGAGGGGCTCTAGTGGCAGAACAGAGGAGAATGGCTTTAAGGGGAAATACAGCAGATTTAGATTAGCTTTTAGGAATAAATTTTTCACTATGAGACTGGTGAGGCACTGGTTTATGATGCCTAGAGAAGCTGTGGATGTCAACTCTCTGGCAGTGTTTGAGGCCAGGTTGGATATGGCTCAGGGCAATCTGGTCTAGTGAGATGTGTCACTGCCCATGGCAGGGGGCTTGGAATTAGATGAACTCTGACATCCCTTCCAACCTTAACCATTTTATGATTCTATGTTACATGCTATGTTATGTGCATTTTATTAATCTCAGAATCAAGAAAGAGCAATCATTCACATGGGTTATCTGTTTCTTTGCATGTTTAATCTTTAAGGTCGGTGGGGTTAGATTGAGCTGTACCTTATATGTACTCTTTCCATTTTACAGCTGGTGAAAGTGTAAGAGAAAGGACTGAAACACTTAATTTCATTCCACACAGGAAGATGTCTGACCTGCTCATTCATTGCTGTTGCTGAGTTGTCCTTGAGACAGGGAACAGAGTTATTAGCCTAACAGGTCTGCAGGCTTGGGCAGAGGGGCAGTTTCATCACAATAGATACTGCCCATCCTGTTCCTCATTGTGGGAAATTCTATAATTACTTTGACCTTTCATTGGCATTTTATATTCAAAATGGACCAGCAATATTGAAGTGTAATGTTTTTCAGCTTCTTACAGAACTAGTCAGTCACCATTCAGTTTTCTTTCCACCCTTTCTTATTCAGCTCTGGTAATTTAATCCTTTCTAGAGTTTTTTGAGTGTTTGGGCCCTTTTTGATGTTATTAAATCCATAAGTCACATTGTCTCATATTAGGAACCCTTGTCCTCACAGTTTTTAAATCCTTAATATTACTTTATCTTCATTCTTAGTTGTTTCTTTGTCTTTTTGGTCTGAAACTGTCAGTTTTCAGATGCCTTCTGATACTCCAGAGAGATGACTTTCCCCTTTTAGTAGCTAACACTGAGCTGCCACTTCCTTCCCACTTTAAACTGCTTTTGGATATGGGTGGGTTTTCTCTGTATCCCAGTAGAGATGTTTGGAAGCAAGGTGGATATTGATAACCAGAGCAGATAATGCCTTATAAAGATCATGCCAAAGTGTTTGCCACCTACAGTTTACTGAATGCAATTCTTTGGATGGTCTGATGGCAGGAGACCTGAAGTCAAGCTGGAATTTATTCAGCTTTGGCAATTTAAGGTTGCAGGTCTAGTCTAAGCTAAACACACAGAATCTTGCTACTTTGAGCTCTACTCTGATGGCAGCAGGTTGAGGACAGCTCCTGTCAGTCAGTATCTCTGGTCACTAATTAGATGCATATGACTGGTTTAGACTGGACTCCTATCTCTTTTACACAAAGCACAATTCATCCTTCATCCACATGATCAGATTTAAAAGGATCCTTGTGGTAAATGGGATACTTCCAGTTGTGCTCATCTCTTTTTTGATCTTGGTCTTGCTAGTGAATGTTTTTTTTATCAATAGTGAGAGCACTTTGTCCTTTTCTAAATGGTGTTTTTGGAGACCATTGTGATGCCTTTGAGTAGTTTGTCTTATTCTGTTCTAAATCTGAGAGGCTTTTCCAGTCTTCAGTTTTGGTGCTGTGGGCTTTTATTTGTGAAATTGGTTCTTTTGATTTTGTTGAGGTTTTCTGTGTTTGTTTTTTTCTTTTTTTTTTTTTTAAAGAAAATACTAAGATTAAAATACTGACCTTGTTAATGGAAAGAAGCAGCAATTAGGGAAGCAGAGTAGATGGCAATTCACATTTTCATTTTTATGTAAACCCTTCTTTCATTCTAGCATTATAATGATAATAAATGGGAGTTGTTTCCAATGTGGGAACACTGCCACTCAATTGTGCTGTTAGCCTTGAGAGATTGTGTGTTGACAACCTAATTGATTTATTCTCTTAACAGCCAGAACTCCCCTTCATTATCTCTTAAGTATAGCATTTGAAGAGATTCTATTTAATCTTTTAAATTTATCTGTCTTGAAATCTTACAGCCTCTCAGTGCTTCCTTGCTAACTAAATTAACATGCAGCCTGCCTTTTTAAGCTTGTCTTTTACTTTTCTGCATCATGGATCCCAAGGAGTCTCCCACTTTTGTAGCTGGTAAGGAAAGAGCACAATGGGTACCAGGCCATCAAAGGATGGTAGAGGAAGGAACATTAGTTCGAGATGAGGAAGACCCAGAATCTACATGATATACATGTCAGGACTAAGGAAGCAAATGTTCCCACCAGGTTGCTATGTGTCTCAAGCAGGGTCTGGGAACATGACAACCCAGAGCTAAGCTGGTGGGGTTTCTGCATCAGACTGGATGGGGGAGGACCTTTGAGCTCAGGAAGTGTGTGGCATGCCATGCTGGGCAGTAGAGCAATGGCAAGTACTAAGGGTTAAACTGGTTTTAGGGTATTGGTCATCCCCCACTATACTGACAGCTCTGAGTGGCCTGTGTTTCCAGGTATTTTTCAAGTAATTTCAATTATACAGCAGTACCTGATCATACTGGTGTCATCTACGACGTTGCTATGCAGAGATAATAGGGTGGGACAGGTGATGCCATCATATATTTAGTGATTAATACAGATGTAGTAAATAATTCTTCCTTGTGAGAATGATGCTGGGTTTTACCTGTATTAATCTCAAACCCAGCTTGGTCACAGGAGCTTGTGTACACCAGCATGCACCTGTGGGACTCTGTGAGGGTAGACACAAAGATTTTGTATGGAGGCAGAATGTGTGAGTTAATGCAAGAAGTCTCTATCCTTGGGAGCAGGAGGGGTTGGAGCCGACAGAGCAGAGGAGCTGGTATGCACTTTCTCTCTTCACCATGAGAAATTCCCTGAGGGCTTGGCAGCTTTGCTGATGCAAAGCTGGGCTGCTCTTCTCAGGTTGCCAAGGCTGAAGCAGGGCTCAGAAGATGGGTGCAAAACCTGGAACGAAGAACACAAATGAATTATTCATGTGGGAAGCTGAAGATGCTGCCATATTCCTTCCTTTCTTACAGTGCTCTGTCCTGTAAACCTCTATTTTGGCATGTAATTGTAGTGCAAGTTTTATTCAGCACTAAAGGCCAAGAAGGATCATGAAACTGGTAGCATTGGCTGTAGGTTGGGAGCTAATTCAGGGTTCTGCACCACAGTGGCTGAGGGTAGAAGATAATTAACAGAATTACAACTATGACCAACTTAGTGTTTTCCCCTTAGCCTTTGCTGTGTTAGACACCTCTCAAACTCAAGCTTTATGTGCTTCCAGACGTGCATGTTGCAGCAGTATGAGCTCACGGGTGAAAGTGAACTGAGATTTATTAGTCATACCAGCAGCCCTTCCCCTTATAGTTCCACGAAGTTTTGCTGCCTGATGCCCTGGCAAGTAAAAAAGAAGGGGAATACTTTGCTTGCATTTTCTAATCTAAGATAGAGATAACTGATTACAAGACATTGTCTCCTGCTCAGACAGAAGTGAATTCTGGATGCTCCAGATGACTTTCCTGTGAGTGCTCTTTCTTGCAGACACTGTTGCTCCTTCCTGTAATTACACGGACTTTGTTTGCCAGATGTTCAGTGACAACATTATACTGCTGTAGTCTGTTTTCCAGTTGCTTTATTTGTTCCTAGGACAACTCCTTTCTTGCCTTTTCTTTCAGAGAGGAAATAGACAAAGAGGGAAAAAAATCCTTTACAAATGCTTTAAAGTGCAAAAACTCGGACAATGGTTTTTGCCCTTCTCTCTCTGTCTAACTGAAACAATGAAAGTCCTGCACTTTAATCTTCTTAGCCCCGGGGGTTCTTCTAATTATTGCAGCTGTTGCACAGGCTTATACATACTGACGTCCTCCTTCCCATTCATCTTGGGAATCTTTTATGTCCATTAGCTCTTTACTGGAAATGGAAGAGCCTTCAGCTCTAAGAATAGGTGAAGTTTACCTTTTGGATGAGGGCAGGAGAACAAAGCATTCTCCAACCTCTTTTCCAGGATTTACAAATGACCAAAGGCTCTTCTCAGCATTGCTAAAGCCACTTTACATTGTCAGTGGCATTAACTCTTTACTTATGCCTTATTCAGGTACCACAGGGATCCCAAACTTGTGCTATCTAGGAAGGGCAGTGATTGCTTCCAACATGGAAGAAATCAGACATGAGATAACTGGTTGTGGAGAATGCACTCGTATATTTAAGCAGCAAGATGCTTCAAGAAAATAGCAGTTTGGGGAAAAACATTACCATCTCCTGCTAAGTTAATTAACCTTTCTGTGGCTGAACTGAGAAGCAGAACTCCAGAGCCCAGCTGAAGTCATGCAGCACTAATTAAGGAACCTTGAAAAAAATAAACCCAACCAAATAACAGACACCCCCCCCCCAAAAAAAAGGGGGGGGGGGCAATTAATATAAATTAATGTAAAATACAATTTAGTTACAGTTAAGCCAACAAATTGAATGAACAAATTGCTTCACATACTGGGTGTTTCTGACTGGACCCTGCATTGCAGAGTCGATGTTAAATATTGTGCTCTATAAAAACACTGACTCTACCAGCAAAGGATTTCAAATGTTTGTATATATTCAACATAAACATGTAGTAAAGCCAGGTGCCCAGCTTATGAATATTATTATGAATTCTTTCTTATGACTCAGAGTAAATGTTTTATCCTCTTTTATGAACTCTCTGAAGTTGGTTCTCTTATTTCTGGACTCAGAACACCAAGCAGGTCACTTGAACTTATATTTTTATTTACTGCTCTTCACTGAACAGAGTAATTTTCACTTACACCAGTAGGTAACTTGCTCACATTGTCAACCAGTGGTGCTAAATTTTAAGTGTATTAAATTCATTCATTCATAGAGTGGTTCAGGTTCGAAGTATTTTAATGCAAAGCACAGCTTGAAAAAAATCCCCAAATAATAGTTTTACTATTTATTATTTGAAGCTTCTAAATTCCAAACATAATGAGTTGCTGTTGCCTAATGATTTTTATGTTGTCTGTGTTGGCAGTGTGGCAAAGGACTGTGTTTAGGATGCACAAAACCAAAATACGCAAAATAAATAAAGTTATCTTAAATGTAAATGGTATGTAAATTTTCTATAACCAAGCAATGGGGAATGCTCTATACCAGAGAAAGTAAAGATATACAGTAGAGGTGATAACACTGACTCTCTGCTCTTGCCTTTCAACCTCTCCCTGTGCAGATATTTCACATTAATAAGGAAATATGCTTGAGGCTGTCTGCAGTGGTGTGACCTCCATCCATGCTGTTAAGCTCCATTGGCTTCCAGCAGAGGATGAAGGTGCCCATTGGAAGCTGTCCCTTTTCTTTGATAGCTACTGAAGTCTGCCTAGAAAGCACTTGGGAGGTTGTTAGGGGCCTGCACCTAGTGATGCAGTGAACTGATCTCACAGTTTAATAGTCTTTATGACTGAACTGCAAACACCTGGAATATTTAATTTAGTAAATTAACGTAGCCATAATTTTTCAGGGTGTATCTTCACTTTTCACTGTTGCCAAACAGTTGGGTCCATTTGAAGTTGAGATAACATAGTGCTTGGAAGAAGCTCTGTTCATGATGGGTTCTGTCAGTGGTTCTGAAAAGGCATTTTATGGGGGCGCTAGTTGTCTGTAAGCTTCCAGTTAGTGTCTGCAGCTGGTATGTGACTACTCATTGAATGAAGAAATAGGGGGATTCCCAATGTTTCCTCATGATTTCTGTTTTGTTTCTCTGCCAGTAGCTGTGATAAATTTGGTGTCTGATGATTGAGTTTAACCTACCTATGAGTAGTTTCCAGACATGGATCCTGCTTTAATTTCAGAAAACTTCCTAGTGAACCACAATAAAAAAAGAAATTTTCTATGTATTGACCATTTCCAAATCTCTGATAAGTGAAAAAAACCACTGTATTTGTCTACATGAGAAAAATATTTCTAAATATGTTGGAAGCTCTTGAATCAACGTTTTGCAGTTTTTTTCTATTTATTCATAAATTATCAGACTTTTAACAATGCTGTAATAACAAATACTTGTTAAATTTATTATCCTACAATGCCATCATTTCTCCATACTGTATTACAATAGGTTATTTCCACATCATGAAGCACTCCAATAAAATCATCAAAGAAAAGGAACATTTTATGTCTTTTTACTCTCACTTTGTAGCCATCCTGTGTAGTGGATGTTTTATGGTGTCACAATCCTTCTAAAGATTTTAGAGTGCACTAAGTGAGGTTGCGTGTTATTTTTCAGAGATCATCAAGGGACGTAATTTTGATTATTGACACTGGCAATAGAAGGGCTGTGATTTTTGCAAGGTGGAATGTCTCTTCTCCTGCTCTGGAGTTAGTGCCCTTTATGGTTTGTTCCAGGTGTGCATGTGCAGCTGTTGCTGAATTCAGTGGGAATTATGTGTATACAGAAAACAGTGTGGTTTCTACAGAGATCCTGTCTTAACAAAAACCATCTAAACTCAAGCCCTCACTCCCCAAACATCTGATGTGCTTAAGTAACTCCATAAAGCATTGAGATTCTTTCCAGAATCAGAAAGGCTCCAAATAAAACCAAGCTTTGTTTTGTCTGCATCATTTGGAGTTGACCAAAATTGACCAACAGCCTATAGTTATAAATGTTTTATTGGTAGCAAGCTTTGATGCATAGGAACTTACATCAGGGCCATCACTGTTTAACATGTCTGCATTGAAGGAACAGTTTTTTTGTGTCCTCATTAGTTACATGAGGTAGAACTCAAGCACTCAAGGGGTCCCCTGTTTGCTGTTATCACCTCTGTGGCCAGTTACCACAGCTGCCTGGTTTGGAAAGTCTATTGTTAAGCCTTATTTTCCAAGGAGTCAAAGTGCTTGGTCTCATCTGATTACGCAGTCTGGCTGTCGGTTGGATGTGTTATGTAGGTCAATAAGCTAACATGTCAGGTAGTGCTGTTAGCGTACGCTACCTTTCCGACTTTGCATTCAGTCAACAGGCACTTGAAACAGCAGCAGTCTGAGTAACTGCATGGTATCACTGACACATTTTAGCATTCTTTCTCCCTTTAGATCATAATTTTCTGTAGCATGGCAGTGAAAATGCATGCAAGCTCTAATTAGCTTTTTTCCATATGTGCTGTGAATATAAGTTTCCTCGTTACTGTAGGGCAGTAAGGTGTTATATACTTGCTGGTAGCTGCCACTAGAGGGGGGGACGTCATCTATATGGCTGTGTATCTCAGCCTTTTACGGTTTTATTGTACCCATCTGTTTTCATCATTTTAACAATGCTTAGGGAAGGCAACATATGATGATCGCAGGAACGGTGCCAGATGTGTCACTAATAGAAGTTTTTTGTCTTTCCAGGTGTTGTGTTTCACTATCGTGCAGCAACCAGCAGGTATACCCTGAATTTTACACAAGCCCAGCAGACTTGTCTGGACAACGGTGCTGTTATAGCAAGCCCAGAACAACTGAAAGCAGCCTATGAAGATGGATTTGAGCAATGTGATGCTGGCTGGTTGTCTGACCAGACTGTCAGGTGAGTCATTTAAAAGGACCCTTGATACAGTTCCTCAAAATGAGTATGCTTTATAGCCTGTACAGGGTTAATACACTGGCAGGTCATAATAATCAATATTATTATTACCATTTCAGGTATCCAATTAGACATCCAAGAATTGGCTGCTTTGGAGATAAAATGGGAAAGAAAGGAGTCAGAACATATGGGCGCCGTTTTCCTAATGAAACTTATGATGTATACTGCTATGTGGAACACATGGAAGGTAAGACAAGTACATATTCTTCTACATGTTATAAAAGACTGGAGATTCTAATGTTCAAAGGCAAAGAAATAAGAAATTCTGTGTAAAATACGTTCTGTCTGGCTTGAATCTGTAGAGAATTGCTGAACAAACTGAACCTACAGTTTGTGGTATAGCAAACCTTAATTAAAGACAAATGTGAACTCTACAGAGAGGCAGATTTAAAGCTGCTATAGTTAGTGCAGTAGATCTCACAAATGTTGTTGAGGAGCAACATTTTTTTGAAAGAGCAATCTTTTTTTGAGGAGCAATCTTTTTTGAAAGGATTCTAAAAGGATTTTCAAAGAAGCAAATTTAATGTATGAGAAACTATATGTGATGTCTATAGAGCAATATAGTACATGTGTTAACTGTATTATGGTTCCTAAAGTATTCAGTTAAAGTTTTTACATCTTCACAGCATGACATTAGATGGATATTTAATTTTAATCTACATTTAGTAATATCTTCTTTAGAAAAGTTTGCCTCAGCATCAAAAAGAAACAAACAGGCAAAACCAGTGCAGAATATGGATATTCTTTCATAGAAGTCTCTGCCAGTCCACAATACAACTAGTGTAATTTTGCAAAAGCCTCTAGTTTAATTTAACTGCTAACACAGCATAGTGATTCCACTCTATAGTGATTGTGAACCTTGTAACACTTGGAACCCCTTGGTAAGTTGTAAACCATGATTAGGCTTTACTCAACATGACTTTCATTGTAAGAGAAAAACATGGTCAATTCTGTCATTGGGCAGTGCTAGCATGAATGAATTTCCTTATTACATGTGTAAGGACGTAATAGTTTCTTAACAGTCTCTTCTCTGGAAGTGAATTTAGCTATATAATAGAATCATTAAGGAAGGAAGAGACCTCCAAGATCACGAAGTCCAACCATTGACCCCATGCCACCACACCCACTTTCAGTGGGCCTGTAGAAACATTCCAGAAATAAGATATGTTTATGTGTTGGATGCCACAGTGAGTAGTTAAATGCATATACTGAAATTATAAATGCAGAAATAGTCTTTCCTGTCCTCTAGCCATTTTTTATACTGTTTTTGTTTTTTTTTTTTTGGGGGGGGGAGGGCTTTGTGCTGGTTATGCACATAACAACTTCATTCTGGTACAGAAATACTTTTGCCACCAGAACCAAAATGCACGTTTCCATTTAGTGCAGTGGCCTCAGCATGTCATACAACTTCTGTTTTGGCAGGTTTTTGTATTCTACACCAGTTTCTATATATTTACAGTTCTGAGTTAAATATCGTTTAGATTGATTCTTGATTGGCATGCACTTCATTTAGTGCACTTGAAGTCAGAAGAATAATAAACCTAGCATGGCTCTGAGCAAGCCTGGTTTTGTATGTGCACATACGTTGGCAACAAGCAATTGCAAAATTCAGGTGCTCAGTGCTAGTTTGTGTTCATTCTAGAGCAGAAATAACTTCAGTCCCACCAAGGTTTCTCCTGATGGTGTCTTACAGAGACTTCAGCTTCTGAAAGCAGTGTTTTTCTCTAGCTGAGGGATTGCCCCAAACTATATTCTTCATGGAGAGTTATAAAAGACAATTAATACAAGGTTTGCAAAGACTCAAAAATCATGTAAGTCTGAGAACTTAAAAAATCAAGTGACAAATTTTTGTTAGTGCTCAGAATTGTATTAATTTAACTTACATTCTATCCATATCTGTCTATGACCAACATCTGAACACCTGGAGCTCATAACATTGATCCCCCATCTATCCTTGATGGGATGGAATTCTGAATTGTCTGTGTATTAAGGCTTTCAAATGGAATTTGAGTCTTTCCTAGCTTACAAAAATAAGTTTTGACTAATCTGTATTATTCCTGGATAAGAAGAAATGCCTTGGTCCTTTCCTCTTAAGAACAGAGAAGTGTAACTAATATGGAGAAGCTTATCCAGAAGGCACGTGAGCCAGTAGTTTCTCAGGGTCAAATAATCTCCCTGAGCTTTTAAAAATAAAAAAAGTCAAAACTGAAGCCTATTTCACAGAGGCCCTTGTTCTGTGCAGAGGACAACCTGGAACTAGGACAAGAGGTTCAAAGAAGTTGCAGCAACTGTGGAATCTTCTTTGGTGAAAATGCCCATGCCATAGGTTTCCAATTTTTCATGAACACAAATTGATTCTTTTTCATTACAAACCTTCATTTACAAAGATTTATGAACTGGCTTCTCTCTGGAGAGCTGTATGTTTCTGTCCTACTGTTGTGGACAATGATCTGTTTAAACATATGCATGTCTTTTGTGGATGATCAACTGGACTATGGTAGTGTCATCTGTTTGGGTATGAAAACTCCAGCATTTAAGTAATATGCTAGCATGGAATATTGGGGAGATTTGGTCTATCAGTGCAGGTAACAGTAGGCACATTCATGTTAACTTCTCCAGTAAAGCAAGTGCAGTTTTTGTCTTTCTCTTTAAGGCTCCATAGCCTGAGACAAGGGATAAAGACTTGCAAGTGCAAGTCCTACATGGGCTTGTACATGTTACCTGAAGGCTGTAATTGACCATCTCTGGGATCCATTGAAAGTCTCCAAGCACGTTACAAAATCTGTGGTATGGTAACAGAAAACTCATTGAGATGGGTACAAGGTCAGACTGAAACTCTGTAGGATGCAATGATGCCTGTGGGTTTCATTACCATCCTTCTGACAGGGAAACTGTGTGACCTAGACTTTATCTAAATTGATTCCAGTATATGTGTTTATAGAAATGTTCTGAAATGTTTTCTCCCAGATTCGGGAAAGAACCCTCTATCTTGGGCTGGTACACATTGTACAACTTTTTTTTTTTCACTGAAGAGAGTGTGAGATAAAACTCTGACTGATGATGGCACCATGTTTTGCTATGTTAATAGATAATGGCATTGTTACTAGAGGCACTTTATCATGTTAGTAAGCCAAATCTGAGGAGAGAGGACAACTCCCGTCACAATTTTACCATTGACTTCATGAAAGCAGAGTCAGATTAGAAATGAGTTCATAGAAAAGAATTATCCTTAAGTAGGAAGGTCCTGTGTATGTTCTGAAGTGATGACTGCTGTGAATGAGATAAATGCTAGTTAAATGTACAGCATCAATCCCCTTCATGGGGATTATTTTGTTGTTTCTTGATTATGTTGATAAAATTTAACACCAGATTATCATGACAGTTAATCAAAGATAACATTCTCCTTGCCTTTTTTCTGTTTTTGCTTTTTGTTCTTTCCCTATTTCCTCTGAGTTTTCTAATGAACTGGAAATGATGTAAGAATTGGGAGGAGAGGTTGTTTTTTGGGCATAAGGTCTATAGGTATGCTACATCAACATGCAGAGGAGCTAATTTATTCTGTTTTGATGAAGAGAAAGACATGTACATTTGGAAAACACATTACCACTTCATGGTGCAGAGTGGAGTAAACTACTCTTCCATACCTTCATAGAAACTTGAGCTGTTGAGACAGACTTCCTTTTTAAGCTGGGACTAAGGAGCCGAGAAGGCTTTGTCTGTATAACAGAAGCAGTTTCTGTAAGCAGAAAGGTTAGTTTCAAATGCAGAAGTTCTTTGAAGTTGGAAAGAATCCATAAGATTGCAATTTGGAACCAATGATCCACACAAGACATAAAATTAGCTAAAATAATGGAAGGTACTGGAAAGGAACCATGACCTTAAACAAGATTCTATAGGGAATTTTTCTTCTCTATTGTAATGCAATGGTAGAAGACTTAATTTTGAGACCTAAAGTTATGCCAAATTTCTGATTGTCCTGTCCATCAAAGGCTGAGTCTGTAAGGCAACACCTTTCTCATCGTAATCGACACTTAATACATTAAAAACCACAACAGTTTGTTAAGAACAGTGGCCGTTCATTTTCCTTAGTAGAACTTTGCTTAAACATGAATTTTTCCATGTGAATTTGAAAGTTCGTATCTGCTTAGCCAATTTTGATTCAATGCCAAATCCATTTGACTTACTTGCACTGAATAGGTCCTTATTTGGAGACCATGTGTCAGGGGGATGACTATTCATGGAATAAGATGGTGCTTGAGTAATGATACCAAAATTTGGGCCATAATGAGACTGTCATCATGGAAGTCATTGAACCGTTATTGGTCTGTTGGCTGCTACTAGCATGTTACTCCAGAAGGCCATAAATGGTGGTAGCATTTCTTGCAATATGTTGTAAATATGCATTGAATTTACAATACCAATTTGGGTGCTTTCACTGAGGATTTGTAGGAGCAACATCAACCACCATTTCAGTTTTCTGTTTTTCTGGCCATATGAAATCAAAGTTAGCCAGAGACACAGATTTCTCCTTGAAACACAAACTATTCGCTTAAATTAAAAACAGTTGTCTAGGCTAACTCTTCCCATTTCCTTGTTCTGAGGAAAGCCAGACAGATTAAAGACTGCACAATTATATGTAAAATATTTTGAGGTTTGCTACAAGACAAAGAATTATCATGGGAAGGATTTAAAATTTCTGAGCTCCTAGTGATAAAAAATAAGAATCTAGAGATAAAGTACCATTAAATACATACGGGGCATGGTCTCTTCGTACAAACTTATCTATATTGCTTGTATTTCATCACGTACTTCAGAGCAGGACACCTTCAACTGTGGGAAATGATTTACTAATAAAAAATTTAATATAAAATGATTGAGCGCAAAGATTTGGATATAACTCTGAGGTTTTCTTAGCACCTCCAGCCAGATTGGTGTCTGCACCAGTGTCTTCTAGGGAATAATCCATTGAATGGGAATGGGTGACAGGAAAGGAGGGATTTCCATTCTGTCTTCAGTTGAGTGTGCGTGTGTGATTGATTTGATAGGGCCGTGGTGTCAGAAATTGAGACAAAGTAAGATCTGCTTGCCAAACCCCTCTGATGAAGTGAGGGGCTCTGAGTGTGTGGTACAGAGCCAAAGCACAGAACTACTCTGCAGCATTGTCTTCTGTCCAAAGTCGGTTAGAAGCCATATATGTCTAACAAGCGTATGTAATGTGCAGATGGGGAGTCATGCTAAGAAAGTTATTTCGGGGTGACCGTGGGGAAGATTGTACAGTTTCCCTTCCATGCACCATTCCCTCTCCCACAATGAGTGCAAAGAAGAAAAAGACAAAACAAAACCAGATGTCCTTTGAATACTTTCCACCTAGTCTCATTCAGTTTTACTGTTGTAATGGAAATCTCAGTGAGAATAGAAATAATTAAAGAACTTATATTCTAAAATACAGCTTCAGGTGAGAAGCTTCTTCTGAGCTTGGGGCAGCTAAAGATCTTCTCTGGAATCCATTCTGATTTTGATTTGAACACACACAAAGGTCTTTTTTCCTTTTTCTTGTTCTGGACTTGTGATAAGAGCTACAACCATTGCATTGGCTTAGACTGGATATTTCTTCAGCCTTGCATTGAGTGACCAAATGAGGGGTCATGGATCCAAGAGTCCTTGAAAGAGATGCAGAGCCCAAAGGGTAAAACAAATAGGAAATAATGCTGTAGTGGTTTTGTGCATGGCATTGTATATTCCTCTTAATGTAACAAAGCTCGTATTAGGGAAATACAAAAGCCCTGAAGTCTAAGTGATTTCTGTGAAGATAAGGTCAAAAAAAAAAAAAAATCATATAGACCTTCATAGACCAGTCAGCCTCACCTCCATCCCAGGAAAGGTGATGGAACAATTTGTCCTGGATGCTGTCTCTAGGAACATCAGGGACAAGAGGGTCATTAGGGACAGTCAGTATGGCTTCACCAAGGGGAAGTCATGCTTGAACACCCTGATAGACTTTTATGAGGGTATAACCAGGTAGATAGATGATAGCAGAGCACTGGATGTGGTCTATCTTGACTTCAGGAAGGCATTTGACACAGTCTCACACAGCATCCTGGCGGCCAAACTGAGGCAGTGTGGACTGGATGATTGGGGAGTGAGGTGAATTGTGAATTGGCTGCAGGATAGAAGCCAGAGAGTGGTGGTTAATGTGATATAGTTGGAGGCCTATATCTAGTGGTAAAACAAGGGTCAGTGTAGAGTCTTGCATCTGGGCAAGAACAACCCCAGGGACCAGGATAGGTTGGGGACTGACCTGTTGGACAACAATGTAGGAGAAAGGCACCCGGGGGTCCTAGTGGACAGCAGGATGACTAGGAGCCAGCAATCTGTTCTTGTGGCCAAGAGGGCCAACAGCATCCTGGGGTGGGGAGTGTGGGGGGTGGTGTGTGCAGGCATCAGAAGAGGTGTGGTTAGCAGGTCAAGGGAAGTTCTTCTCCCCCTCTGAGGCTGAGGGAGCTGGGTCTCTTGAGCTTGGAGAAGAGGAGGCTGAGGGGTGACCTCATTCATGTCTACAGATATGTGAGGAGTGAGTGTCAGGAGGATGGAGCCAGGCTCTTCTCAAGGACATTTAGTGATAGGACAAGGGGTAATGGGTGCCAGCTTGAACAGAGGAGGTTCCATATGAATATCAGAAGGAACTTCTTCCCAGTGAGGGTAATGGAGCATTGAAACAAGCAGCCTGGGTGATTGTGGAGTCTCCTTCTGTGGAGGCATTCAAGACCCACCTGGATGTGTTCCTGTGCGGCTTGATCTAGGTGATCCTGCTGTCACAGGGGGATTGGACTGGATGATCTTTTGAGGTCCCTTCTGATCCCTAATGATTCTATGACTCATTTTCCTTCTCAGTATTAGTAAAAGCCAGTGATGCTTTGCAACTACAGCAGATCTCTCTAAGCAGCTGTAGTGCTACTCTTCATGCTTGAGGGAAAGCGTAATAGAAAAGTATATGCTTCCAGTCATGTCAAGAGCAGTGGATTCCTGCTCATCCTATGATTTTGTATAAATAGACTTAAGTCATTCAGGAGGGTTTAATTACACCATTACTGATGTAATTCAAAAAGAATCAACTACCTTGTTATAACATATGAGAGTAAAAGACTCTTCAGCTTGTCTAGCCTTCTGCTTTAAACTTGAACATAGCTTTTCAGGTCTTTGTGGTTTTTGAATCCTCATGAGTGTTTTGCAGTAACTTGTGACTTCGTTAAATATACTTCTGTATTAGTCTGGTGTGACAGAAACCAGACATTAACAGTGATAGAAGGGAAGGAGAGAAGTGCTGCATTTTCTCTGTGCAGTCTGGGAAAGGTGGAGAAGGCTGTCTGGGCCAGTTTTTTTCCCCAGTGTATTCAAGACAGGGGTACGGGTCTCCATTACATTCAGGCACGTGTAAAGAGGTGCCCTAGGTGTGGGCAGTATGTGTTCCCTCCTTCATGTACAAGTAGTCTGTCAGACCTGTTGGTGTATAGTGGGTCTTTTGGCCACAGAGAGAAGGACAAGGACAAAATGAAAATTATTGGAACACGTGGTCCTCCAGATGCAAGGGTAAACGCTTTAGTCCTCAAAGCAACTATAGTATTCATGCTCTTTACACACTTGATTGTGTTTTAGAAATGCAGGTTTGAACAGATTCAGTTCTTGTGTGGACAAGCAAGTCATATGGCAGTGTTTCATAGAATCATTAGGGATCGGAAGGGATCTCAAAAGATCATCCCGTCCAATCCCCCTGTGACAGCAGGATCACCTAGATCAAGTCACACAGGAACAGATCCAGGTGGGTCTTGAACATCTCCAGAGAAGGAGACTCCACAACCCCCCTGGGAAGCCTGTTCCAATGCTCCATTGCCCTCACTGGGAAGAAGTTCCTTCTGGTATTTATAAGGAACCTCCTCTGTTCAAGCTTGCACCCTTTGACCCTTGTCCTATCACCAGATGACTTTGAGAAGAGCCTGGCTCCATCCTCCTG
>VZRI01004678.1:39801-68429 GCA_013397515.1 Upupa epops
GATGGAGGTGAGGCTGACTGGTCTATAGTTACCTGGGTCCTCCTTCTTTCCCTTCTTGAAAATTGGAGTGACATTTGCTAACCTCCAGTCTCTAGGCACCTCTCCTGATGCACATGACTTAGAAAAGATGATGGAGGGTGGCTTAGCAATGACTTCCATAGTCACCCTTAGCACGTGCGGGTGCATCCCATCAGGCCCCAGAGATTTATGTACATTCAGTTTGCTCAGCACATCCCTAACCCACTCCTCATGAACCAAGGCAGGTTCCTGTTTTGCCTCAAATTCCTCTGGCGCCTCAGCAGTCTGGGCTTTGATACCAGGACAGCTCCCACAAATATAGACATGCAAAGAAATTGTTCAGTATGTCTGCTTTCTCTGTATGCTCTGTCCTCAGGGCACTCAGCTCATTCAGCAGGGGTCCCACATTGCCTCTATGTTTAGTTTTTCATGGCTGCTTGGTCTTTGAACTGACAACCATGTGGCTGTGACCAAATGTTTATGAATTGATGTAACATAAAGTTACATTTGCAAATGGAGAAATGTAGTTCTAATGTTTAGTATAAAACCAGAAAAGCTGGTATTTTTTCAGTTAACCCTTTTTCGTACCAGTCCCAGGGCACCCAGACCTGCAACTGCAGTCTCAGAATCTTGGAGATCTAACATCCCCATAAGGGCATCTTTGCTTGCTGAGTTTGATGCATTCTACCAAATCCAGAAGAAGCTAATGAACAGATCTGGACTTCACCAGAGTCTCATCATGCTCAATAAAGAGAAGGGGATAAATTATTACTGGGGAGATACTTCTCAAACTAGAACATCATCAAAATGCTAAGATGGAAAGGTAGTGTGGGTTGTAGAACTCGAGCACCTCCTTTGACTGGATGACTCTGGATGAGTGGAAAATATTACAAACGAATGATTATCTCTTTAGGATTTGTCATTCCATCACGTGAAATGGATAATAGCACAGTATTTCATAGGTGGTTGAACTATCACCATCCAGCAGCTGATTTGTTACCAGTTACTCCAAAAGCATCAGTAGGAGACTCACAGGTCACCTCTTAGGCTTTTCTTCAGTTTGGGAGAATCCTTCAGATATCGTAAATCTTCTGTTATGGTCTTGCATGTGATGTCTTCATTTGCCAGGGACAAATGACTTGTTCCCTTTGTTTTGCCTAGCACAGTGGGTGATGGTATGTGAAGCTGAAGAGATGATGCTCTGCTTTGGGAGTGACACATGGTCAGGCTCAAAGACATCTTTAGAGGTAGCAGTCCACTAATCTCTTCAGTGTGTTTTCATCTACGGAAAAAGAAATTTCTGATGAGCTCTGTGCTGGAGGACTTACATCTAGATTCATTACTTCTACCCTAGTCAATACATGTTGTTCTAGCCTGCCCTTATTTCTGTGCTTGCTTTTAAGATGTGCTATTCATGTAAATTCACATCTATGAACATGCCCAGCTCTGTGAGCTGTCTCCTGATGAAAGTGAATTAACCTTCAAAGGAATGCAGCTAGCTATAAAACCAGATGATAAATCTGTAGTCTGTAGCTTTTTCCTTGGAGGTTGTAGTGAATCAGCTTTTGTCTTTGACAGACATACCTGGCTTCTTCACCTGGCCTCATATATTTGAAAAGGAGGGAAAAAGCACAAATCTCATCAGGTGTCTGTTTTAACCAAACCAAACAAATGCAAGTAACAGGAAAATCCTGGGGATTCTTTAAGTGCTCTGACAGCTGAGGGTGGATGATAAACCTGAAGCCTGGTTTTAAATGGGAGCCAGAAATAACATGCATTAAATTACTGTCTGCAGTCTAAACACTCTCATGCTCTCCATTTCACCTGGTACTGTAGGACTAATTTCAGTTCATCTACTGGTCTAAGCTCTGGGGTTTGACTCTATAATATTACTAAGGTACTCAGAGTGTACGCCGGCTATAAAAACATAGCACATGGTTTTTTGACCTAAGATAATTTGACTCTGCCAGGTCCTGGTGTTGATGGCCATGTCATTTGTTTGTTGAGAGGACAAGGAAAAAATTCTTTCCTCTGTGGTACTTTGAGGGAGTCAGGATGTTTCAGCTCTATTGACTTGCATACTGGAAGTCAGTATATTGAGGCACAAGCCCTTTTTCCACGGCCACTTGAAGGCTCTATCAGTTTTGAGGTTGAGATCACAAAAGAATCACAGAACCAGACAATTACTGAGTCTGGAATAGACCTCTAAGATAATCAAGCCCAGCCCATGACCTAACATCACCACAATCAGCTAGACCAGGGCACAAAGTGCCACATCCAGTCTGTCCTTAAACACCTCCAGGGGTGGGGCTCCACCACCTCCCTGAGCAGTCCATTGCAGTGTCTGATCACCTTTTCCATGAGGAAGTGCTTTCTAACATCTAACCTAACCATCTCCTGGCACAGATTCAGGTCCTGCCCTCTCATCCCATCACTAATTGTCTGTAGCATTATTATCAGTGTTGCATATACGGCCATCCTCCTAGCAAAATCCAAGGCAGATTGCTGTATATGAAATACCATATACAACTTTGAAAAGCGACCCATCTTGCAAAAACATGTTTCAACCCTGCATTTGTAAGTCTTACAGCAAGACAACCATTCAGTAAGTTCCTCTGCTATAAGAGAGTGCAGATTGCATCTTAGAGGAATAAATACCCCTAACTTTAACCATGTTATGCACAAGTTCCATTTGTGGACAGTGATCCAGATCAGTTAATAGAAAAACTGCATTGCTATTAATTTTGGACTGTTTACCCATTCAATAAGTTTATGCTAGTAGGAATGTTGTGAGATTATTAACACTATTTCACTTTTGATCCATCATGTCTGTTTCTAGAAATCATTAAAATACATTTTCTCACTTGTCTCTCTTTCTTGTCTAACTGGACTAATGTCCACTATTTAATTACTGATTTTCACCTAACTCATGGCTGCTGTGTGAGAGGATAAGTGAATAGTCATCAGAACAAAGGGACTACTCTGGAGAGACCTGTCTTTGTGTCTTTGCTTGGTTGTTTCATGGTATTGCTGTTGGGAAAGTGTGGTGAGAGAACTGCATCCATCGTTCTACATTGGCCTTCATACCAAATCTACCCCTTTATTGCAGAAAAGTCTGTCTTCTGTAGAAGTGTTTAATAAAAAACCTCGTTAGCAGTGTGGTCTGAAGACCTGAACGAAGCACCCTGGTAATCCTGAGGATGAACGATTCTTTGCTTTTTCATCCATATGTCTCAAATTGATGTGCTCTGTCTCATTAACTCTACATTGGAACTCTCTATAATACATAGAAAGAAACCTACAGTATGGAATTGATATTGCGATGGGTACAGCTGTAATAACAAATCAGTTTCTACCTAGGAGGAAAAAGAAAATTGGCACACTGCCTCCTTTCACACTTGCATTCCTTTCAAGCTCGAAACAAGTATATTATTGATGTGAATGAAACTGCTTGGGGTGATGCAGTTTCTGCCTGCCCTCTGCGAGGTTGCCTTGAGACAGCTGCAGTGGTAAGACGGATTACGTGTTCAATAGCAGTCCGTTCCTTCAACAGTGTTTGTTGTGTTCTGGCCTACTGTAGCTGAGGCTGGCAATTACTGCCTTGTAACAATTATTTTAGATTTGCACATTTTCCTACAGATGAATGTGCTGATTTTAAGTCTCATCAGTTCCATCTGAAGCCTGGGCAAAAGCTAGACAGGAGACAGTTTACAGTTTCTTTCCCAGGACATGAACATTAAAGCCCTGATTTTGTTTATACTGTTTGGTCAAATGAGAGAACCAAGCCAAATACATAATGGAGATTCAGCTTGGAAGTACAATATTAGTCATGTTATTTAGAGGGTTTTTTAATGGTGTTTCCAGCTGAATTTGTAAGTTGTTGTTTTGTGGAATCTAAACTATACAACCAGCACTCTAGACTAGTTCTGCTTTTCACATAAAAAGGGCTTTGTGCATGCAACACACGTCCACTATATTTCCTCATATTTTCCCCCATGGGTCAAGATAAAGACTGATGGGAATGTAGCACTGAAATTGGTGTGGAGCAGTCAGTGAAGAGCATTCACTTTTTGGTTTTGGTGTGTGTATCTCAAGTGATGACTGCAAGGGTCAGGTAAGAGATGTAAAAGATTTGTTTTACTGAGAAAGTAACTTCTGTTGGACTGGATTTAATTAAAGTGGCCAGCTTTCAAATTCCGCTTCAGCAGAGGTCACAGAGGACCTCAGGGCTGATGTTACCTCTACCTATAAACTTGCTCTCCAACCACAGTTGTACTTTGTGGCATAAAGCTTACACATAAATGCTGATGTTTTGCCATCGGTTCAATTTCATATTCAAATCTCTATCACTTGTTTTTCCAACTACATGATTTCTTTAAAGAAAAAAATAATCAAGCAGATTTTGTAAAAAAATATGTCCTTTCAGGACACTGACTGGAAGAGGAGGAACTAAGCTGACTTGATGGTGGAATGTCATACTCTATCTTTTTTTTCTTCTTCTAGATGAAGTGGTTCATGTCTCAGTCCCTGAGAAGTTCACCTTTGAGGAAGCTAAGGAGATGTGTCGGAAAAGAGATGGTGTTCTTGCTTCTGTTGGGAACATGTATGTCGCCTGGAGGAATGGCTTTGACCAGTGTGACTACGGCTGGCTGGCAGATGGCAGTGTTCGTTACCCAGCCTCAGTGGCAAGGCCCCAGTGTGGTGGAGGTTTACTTGGGGTGAGAACCCTGTATCGCTATGAGAACCAAACAGGCTTTCCTTACCCAGATAGCAAGTTTGATGCCTACTGCTATGAACGTAAGCTTTTTTTTGGTTATAATTCTCCGTATGCTTACCATGCTAACACTGAAAAATGTTTTCTTTATTGTGTGTTGTGTTTCAGTACTTGTGGCATGCATGAGTTTTTAAAACACTCTTTGGTATGGCTTTACAAATATCTTAAAGTAACAATGACAGATAAAAAGTTTTAAGGTAAGACTTCAGCACATGATAACATACACCACGCACAGTCACACTGAGTCTGTGGATGCCACATGTGCCTGGGTGCACCTTGACATGTTTGTATCATGTCAACAGACATAAGAGCAGATGAAATGTCCCATTTGATCAGGTGAATTACTGCCAACTAACTTGGTAGTCTCCAGTGATGGCAATGAGAGTCTGCTTTCAGACTGCATGCAAGCCTGGCCATTTTCAGGTCTTTGAGGTGTTGATAATTAGGGGGCCATCTATCCTTTTATTCCAAAAGGTTCACCAGCTTTGAGTGTAACTGAATTTCTCTTCCCTCTCTCATCTAACCTGTGCATCAGTTCCGGATTCCTACCTGCTCACAGGCTTTCCTGGAATTGGCAGTTCTTCATAGATCATCACCATGGTGGTCCTAGACTCATCTGCCTTGTCTCTTCTTTTCCTGGGTTCTAATGAAGGTCTAGATTGGCTCTGGGTTGGTGCCTGCATACAAGCACACCAACCAGCTCTTGCTGAGGATTCAACAGGCAATGAAGCAACTTTGCTAAAAAGAAAAGAATTTATTGAACCCATCACCAATAAGAAAAGGAAAAATCCCTAACTAAGTAAAAGAACCAGAAAGGTAAAACAGAACCTGTATCACAAGGCCTCTACACACAGTCTGAGAAAAAAGGGAGACAGCTAACACATTGGGTTTTGGTTTCAGATAAGAGCCTTGGAAAAAAAAAAGAGTGTATACTAACACTGTAACCAGAGGGGGAATTCACCCATCCCATCCATCTACATTGTGATGCTTGTGGAAAAGTTCATTTTCCGGTCCTTTTGGAGACACCATCTTCCCTTGTACATCTCAGGCTTGCTTCAGTCTCTTCTCATCTTTGGAGTTCTTCTCAACGTTACCATGGTCAGCCGATTCTATCAATGATCTTTGAAGCCAGCAGCATCTCAGATGCAGAACCTTGGTCTCTTTCTGTTTGCCAAAGGTTTAGGAGATCAGTATCTTAGGATCTGTCTCTCTCTTATCAAAACCTTCTCTCAGTCTCTTAGTGACAGGCCATACAGTGTATGTGTCTGTTTTATTCAGCATAAAAGCACAAAATCCAGCACTTGAAAAATGTTGGATTTTTCCTACAACATCTTCAGAACATCCTTCCTGTATTTGTCTGTTGTTACTACTGACTAAAACTATCTCTTAAGACTCCAGAAAACCATCCATGCTTCTGATGATATACAATGTGTAAATTTCTATGCAGCCCTTTATATTCCACACACTGTCTGTGTCTGTTTATGGGAGGATGTTCTAACCTTCCTTCTGCCCTTTAAGATCCCCGTTATCACAGGAGACTTCTTTATGGCAACAAATTATGCTGGCAAGTACATCACATCTAAGAGGTCAGTGCTTCTTCCCAGCTGAATATCATACTTCCTTGAGACTTTTGGCCTTCTCAGAAGCATGGGAGGTTGGACTGCTCAACAGTTTTCTTGCAACCCTCTCTGTTCAAGAAAGTTCTTGTGGTTGCAGTTTGACATTAACATGTAAATGCTACTTGTGTTGAGTTCAGAACTTGGACTACAACTATGAATGTTTTTTGGACTCAGTCCTGTGACTGTAAGTCGGAACTGCTTGAAAAGTTTTTAGCCTGTACTGTCCCCACTTTTTATGGATGTTGAACCAACTGCAACTCAGGCACTGAAGGCTCACTTGTGAAGAACCTTTCTTGAGAACAAATCCCAATGCCTAGTGTAACATTATAGTCTGGCTGTTCTCAGAAACACTTTTCCAAAGTATTTTAAAAAGATTTGTTGGGATATTTTTTCTTTATTCTTTCTGGGTAAGATGTTCTAAAACAGACTTCAAGGCAATGGCACACAGGAAAAAAACACTAGTTAGACTGAGAAATGTGTGCTCTAATCTACAAAGTACACTTCTGTCTTATCACTCTTCTTCCACCCATGAATTGTTTGTGATCCATTTTAAAACTAACTTTAATTGAGATTAAATTCATCTGACCTTCAGTCTAAAGGACTGAAGTAGGAACTGGACTTTCTGCCTGAAATCTAGTCTTTAGAAAGGACAAATTCCAGCTTTGTTTGCTTGTATGAATTTCACCCCATTCATCAAACAAAATGTAGTTTTTCAATGTTCTTTGTGGAAGTTTTAGATAACAAATTCTAACACCATTTGTTCTAAAAACATCCTTGATAAGTAAGGAGTTGTTGCCTTTTATGTAGCTTCCTTTTCTTCCAGCTCTTGCCCTTTATACTTAGGGAGTAAGTATTTAATCTGCTGGCAAACTAGGAAATACAGGCTGTGACTGTCAACCACCTTATCAGAAAAAAAAAATGTTTAAATAAATCCACCATCATTTCATGGGATGCTCTCTGACAATTTTAATTGCAATCAACATTACATTTAATTAAAAGTTCCTAGATAGATGTCTCAAATTTTGCCAGGTACATCTGGTTTGTGTAGGGAAAGCAGGAGTGTAATGCTGAACCATGTACCCTCCACCCGGGTGCCTGTCTTGACAAATATTTCAGGAGTTACTGAAAGCTCTCTCCCTCAGAAAGTGTTTGGGATTTTGCAGCTGTAACTCTTCAATGGTCTTGCTAAAAGATTTATGCAAGTGGTGAGTAATTAGGCTTGCTGCCTAGCATCTTCGTCTTTCACATGTCTAGCAGCTGCCTGAAGGAGGCTTGAATTTAAAATCTTGTTTCAAATCATCTTTTCGTCTGGAATTTTCTTCCAGAACTTCTTGTTACCTTGTTTGCAACATTTCAGTGTAGTAGTCTGTCACATACAGTCTGGTGCTGCTAGCTCTGACTGATTTTAGCCTGATAAGAAACTTGGATGCAGTGGTTTCGTACCATGTCAGACAACAAAACTGTCCTTTCCAACACCTTGATGAATTTCATGGAAGTCCAATGCTTGTAACCCCCTTACTGTGCTCATCTTGTGTCTCATGTTACAATATCCAGCCATATTAGAAGAAACTTAAGTTGCTGGAAAAGAAGAAAGGGATGTTGTTATCTGCATTTATGAGATCTTGGTCAACTAGGGCAAAGAGCACAGAGTGGATTGAAACCAGCAGTCCAGGTAGCAGCAGCACTGAAGGTCTGCAGCACAGATGTTAATGTGGTGATCTCAGTATTTTTACAGCATCCCTGTAAAGTTTCCTCTGCCTCCTGTGTGAAAGCAAAGTTCCCGTTGATTCAGCTATGAGGGTAATGGCCACATGTTGCACATTTAGTTTGAAGTGAGATGGCCATGATGAAAGACCTTTGTCGGATGCTTTTACTCATGCTGAGTAAGGCCATACTCCCTGAGTAAGGCCACCGAAACAAATGCTGCACAAAGAATGAGTCCAGTGCTTGTATTTGCACATACCCTGTAGCAATAGGTTTATGACAAAATGGACATCTGTTTTAGTCATTACATAGACAATTTATCTAAGAAAGGGGTTACCTCTTTCTTCAGCCCTGCACTGAGTCATTACCCCTATCCTGTGATAAAATAAATCTCAGAAAAATTCCAGAAATCTCTTTGGTGGAAGATCTCAAAATATTAATTTTGAACTGCAGTTAAAAGAAGCCTCAGATTACCTGTATTTTGAATAATTCATTTGCTTTTTCAAAATGAAACATGTTTGTTAAAATATTTAGAAAACAGTAAATTCAATGAAACAGCTGACCTGGACGTATTTAACAGTACAGCTACGTTCAGGTTTTTATCATCAGTAATGTTCTGGTTACAGAATTACCTTGCACAAAGTATCTTGACTTTATGAAAATAAAAGTGGCCCAGACTAATAATACATGATTTAAAGTCTAAAGATCTTGTAAAAAAAACTAAAAACCCCTCTTCACTTTGATCACAAGTGTTTTTCACTCTACAGAAACCACATGGCTCTGAGTTTCTGAAACATTATCCGCGTGTTTCATCTCATCCCTACAAGACTTTTGCCAGACTTTGTAGTTCTTTTTTTTTTTTTTTTTTTTTTCTAAGAGGTACATAATCATGTATCTGACGAGGTTTGAAAAAGTTTCTGGTTAGGCACATGATTAAATACTTGGAGCTCCTCAGGGGCCATTGGCCATTATCTGAGAGGTTTCTCAAGGGTTAACGGATAGAACTTATCATGTATGAACATATTGGCAATTTAAAAAACAATATTGCTGAAAACATGTTTAGTTTGTAAAAGAATAAAACACCATAGCAGGAAAAAATAATTAATGGATGCCTATTTAATAGCTCTCATGTAGAGATATATGGTGTTTTGTTTGATTCCATCCCTCAGCCCCTCCAGTGTCACCTGATCTGGTTCAATGAAGTTTGTGGGAACCTTGCCTCAGCTGATTCTGGATGGGACATTTTATACTGCAGCACCTATACAACAAATTGCACTCCAGAATTGCAGTAATCAAAATACATTCAGTTTTTTGTCACTCATAGCTGTAATGAAACTGAACTTTGATAACCTCCATATGCAGAAGAGATTGATTTTTTGAAACATAAATATGCATTTTGCTTAGAAATACCAATTTATTGAAGCTGGATTTTCTCATAGAGCTGTATTGATTTTGGCAAATGTTTCAGCAAAACCAGTTTTTTTTTTTTTTTTTTGCTTGATTCAAAACACGTGTTGATCATTTTGCTTTGGATTTGTCCTTTTTTTCTCCAGATTTTCATTTTGCCTTTGTTTCAATCACCTTTGTTGTTTCTCCCTGGTTATGCCGCTTTGGTTTGGCATTATGGTTTCATTTGAGCAGGAGATTGGAAAATTCCAGTTCTGGGACAGTGTTGCCATATGTGTTCATTGTCAGTGGGGTCCATGTTGTTCTGATTGTCTGAAATAGTCCCACCAATAGTGTGTCCAAGTCAATCGCTTCTTCTGACTATGGGCCCCTTTCTTTGATGCTTTCTTTGTCTAGAGTTCAAAATTGGAACAGTTTTACAGAATATAGGAAGCAGCAACTTTTGCATAGCAAAACTGAAATGGACAGGCTGAGACAGCTGGGATTGTTCAGCTTAGAGAAGGGAAGGCTTTGGGGAGACCTTGCTTACAAAGGTCTGTAGTAATAGGGCAACAGGGAATGGCAAGAAACTGAAAGAAGGTAGATTTAGATTGGATGTTGAGAAGTTCTTCACTGTGATGGTGGTGAAGCAATGTCACAGGCTGACCAAGGACACTGTGGATGCCCCATCCCTGGAAGTGTTCAAGGTGAGGTTGGGTAGGGCTCTGGGCAACCTGATCTGGTGACAGGGGTCCCTGCCTACGGCTGGGGTGTTGGAACTAGATGATCTTCAAGATCCCTTTTCAGCCTAAATGGGACCTAAATTGTGTCCTGCAAACATTTCCCCTATCTACTCCAAACTTTCCCATCCAAACTCTCTGTTTCTTGTTTGGCTAGGACAGGTGCATTTGGTAATGCAAGGTGACTTGCAAGCAGTGCTTTTCTGTGGACGTCTTCAGAGCAGGGAAAGAGAAAAAAGGCTCTTCTCTCTGGGATGTCCTAAATCATGAGTCACCAAGATTGCAGGCTAAGGCTCAGAAAACATCATCTGTGCTCCACTTGTCCTGCAGCAAAAGGGATAAGATTTTTAGGCATAGCTCAGAAACTGGCAGAAGAAAGTTTGTCTTCCCTTTTGCTGCATGTGACTTAGTTTAGAGAATGTGAATAACTGGGCAGTTCTGCCCTTCTCCACAGCAACCGTCAGTAGCTACATGTCCCAGCTATTTCCTGGATGAGGGAATTATTTCCAGCATGATGTCAGGGGGATCTGTGGATTTTTGATCAGTTTGGGAATGACCACAGAATACTGAAAACTTAGGGTGTGGTGACACTGGGGGAACAAAATTGTCAATCTGCGGAAAAAGAATAAAGGAATTTTTTCTTAGATGAAACTCACTAGGGTGCTGCATAATGGAATCAGCATCCTCCACCATTTCAGTACCAGACAGATAAAATGCCTTAGAGCAGGCAAGTGTCTCAAGGTCATGGCATTGACCGCAGTGGACGCAAGGCTCTTGGCTCTGCCTGTGTTTCCTTTCCCTTCTGTGAAGGTGAAGCTATGCTAAAGGATTAAGCTGCCTTACTGAGGCAGCTACCACCAGATAACTATTCTCCAGCTTTCATTATTTTGCTAAGAAGGTAGATCTTTGTGCTTTTCTCAGATATGTGGTTTAGCAAGACCTGCATAACTGCACAGATCTCTAGTAATACATTGGACCGGGTGTAGGAGGAATAAATCCCTGAAATTCTCTGCTGGATTTATAGCAACCAGGGATGTGCACGCTAACAGCTAGCAGCAAGTTTCTTACTCTATTCTGCTTCAGAAAGGAATTTTATGGAGTTAGTGAAACCTTGCTGAAAACAGCAAAAACATCTCAACCCTCTTCAGACAGTCTTGTGCCACAGATCTGATGGTTACTAGAAAAGGAGGAGGAGGTGGCTAGGTGCAGCTTGATCTCTTGAATCACAGAATCACTAGAGATCAGAAGGGATCTCAAAGGATCATCTAGTCCAATCCCCCTGCCACAACAGGACACCCCAACCAGGTCCAGGCAGGTTTCAAATGTCTCCAGAAAAGGAGACTCCACAAAGCCCTCTCCAGTGCCCCATCTCCCTCCCTGGAAAGGAGGAAGGTCAGGTCAGGGTCAGGAAGGGACCACAGGATCATCTAGTTCCAAACCCCCTGCCATGAGCAGAGACACCCCACCCTAGATCAGGCTGGTCAGCTGTGTAAAGTGTGAGCAGAGAGAATCTGATTTATCAGTCTGACTGATGTATGTGGAGTAACAGCTTTCAGCCACAGGAGGTGGATCTTCAGAAGGAGTTGTTCTTTTGCCACAGCAAATGGACTTGTATTTATCTGAGTGATTCAAAACTAAGATCCTTAAGAATAGCCCCAACCTGTAAACACTGTGAAATGAAGACAAGAGGAAGGAAGACACACTTGAAGGCAATTCCTTTCAATCCTTCAGAGCAGTGAATGGGTCAAATAATGAGAATTGGACTAGAAGCAATGGGGTGAAGAAATAAGAGATCTATCCCTAAGTGTTTGAGTACAGAAAATATAAATTCACTTCTGTTTCTTTGCCCACTGGTGTGGAAGCTGGGTACCACCCATGGGACACACAGTTAATTTTTCCTTTTTCACACTAGGTGTGGAGAGCATAGCAGTAAGGATTTTGCTGTTGGTTCCTGACCTGAGTGACAGTCTTGGCTCTCTTTGTTCTTCAATTATTTTTGCAGTCAGGAAGGAACAGTTGATTTTATTTGTTGTTCCAATGTAAATTTCATTAGGAAGAGCTGACTAAAGAGGCTTGCTGGTTATTTTTTTTCCTCTTTGGCAGTTTTATTATAGAATCATAGAATGATCTAGTCTAACCCCTCTGCCACAGCAGGATCCCCTAGACCATGTCTCTCAGGAACAGATCCAGGCAGGTCTTGAACATCTCCGGAGGAGACTGCATAACCTCCCTGGGCAGCCTGTTCCAATACTCTTCTACCCTCACTGTGAAGAAGTTCCTTCTGATATTTGTATGTTCCAGCTTGCACCCATTGCCCCTTGTCCTATAAATATAATGTGAAAGATAAATGCTCTTTGCTATTGTTCTTTTGTGGAAAGATTGACAAGCTTTAATTTGTTAACAGAATGAGACTTGAATAGGAAACCAGGAGATATATCCTTTCCTTTTTAACTATCTGACTTGCTATTATGAAATAACAAGTGGTTTTACTTAAGACTGTTTGTGTTCACAGAGCTAATAAAGCTGCTCCCTCTGCTATTTTGTTAGCTAGAAGAAAAGAAACATGGGTAGTGGTGTAAGGAGGATGCATTACTTTTTGTTTTAAGTTTTTCTTTACAATAAGATTAATCAATAGGTATTCAATTGTGTTTTTAGAGAATTGAGTTAAATTTCTATGGCACTGCACATTTTTTGTAATTTGGATTTGATTCTGTATTTAGCTTTTAAAATTCTTTTTCACATTACCTCTGGATATTGTTTTGATGTTAAAACATGGTGTACGTAAGTGGGAGTTGTGGAGAAACTCTTAGAGCTGCAACATTAGACTTTGAGTCCTCCTTGTCCTCCATGTCTCACAAGCAGTGAACAAAGCTTCACATTTTCAGTGCACCTTTCTTCTTCCTGAAATGAGTGAATCAGAGTGTACTGAGTCAGTGTAATAATGAGAGGTTTCTGGCTCAGTCTGTAACCCAGAGCATGAGTTTATATTCTTGTGATCAGTTCTTACTCTTAGACTTGTTTAATTTGAAAAGTTCTGCCAAAAAGTCAAACCCCAGCTGGCATCACTCAGAGTCAGGGAATATTCAAGACTATCCTCTCTGCCAGGATTAGATTGGTGGCAGGGAAGGAACAGACACATAGAACAGACTTAAGAGGTTGGTTTTTTTGCTTAACAGGGCAGCAAACAAATGAATATATAAAAATTAGTAAAAAATTAAACAAATCAAGTTCTCTGCATAGGTCTCATTCTCAAAATGGGCTGGAATATGTTACACCATTAATTTTGACTGAATTCCAGGTTTTGTTCTGACTTAAGACATATTTTTGTTTTTCTGGCTGTTGACAATGACTCAAAACAATTTATTTCTCTATATGTAAGGTCTGCATTCTTCCTGATTCTTCACTACATAGTTTATGTAAACTCACAGACAATATTTCTGATTAGAGAGGACCTGCTCAGGTAGTTCAAATTAAAGATGTTGTTAAAAATTCTGTGGAACTGATGATGCTGAAAATGGAAATATAAAATTTGCTCTCTATGTCTACGTATGTATATGAAATCTCTACTGAAAGGATTTATCCTCTAGAAAGTACACCCAGATACACTGAAATTATTATTAAACAGCACAGCATATAATAAAATCCTTATTAGAGTTAAACCATGTCTAAAGTTGTACAGTGTCATTTCCTTGAGAAAAGATTAAGTTTAATATTACTTGATTATTTTGAATCCTTATTTAAACAATGGTAGAAGGAGAGAGGAAGAAAAAGGTGTATGGTAAAAGCATAAAACAAAGAAGTCAAGAGGGAAATAATTTAGTATATATGCAAAATCATATAGTCCATGCAAAATTAACTTTCTACGGGTTCAGTATGAAGGAATTGATAAAAAGCCCAACAAGATAGTCTTTGATACGAGCAGCTGTTGGTGAGATAATTTGCTTTGTTGCTGCTAATATGTTCATGAATTTTATTAGGAAAATCTGCCTCACGTCTTGAATCAGAATAAGGACAAAGGAGATAGCATATTGCATGCATGATGCAAGGAGTACAGTAATGCAAAACATCTGGGTGGAGTGGACGATGGTTCAAACTGATGAACAGCCTCTTAAAAAGCAACATTCCCTTTGTTGTTTTGTTTTTTGTTTTTTTTTTTCTACATGGAAAATAATAAATAATATTTATAGATTTTCCTCAATGAAACATTATTCTGTCATCCATTCAAATCCAGTTTGAAAACCCTGAATGATCTGTATGAAAAATCTTACATATCACATTTATGACAAAGCAATTTTGTAGACTCTGTAGCTGATTTTATCCAGAACTGCTCTTTGGACTCTGGCAGCCCTGTCTCAATTTCCAAGCAAGAAAATTTGGCTGTGTATTGATAACCTCTTAAAAACTGTGTGCTTTTCTTACATCAGTATAGGAATCTAATTGTTATTGAGTCACAAATAAAAGTGAACAGAATACACTCATTGGGGATTCTTTTAGGTTTACTTCACAAATGTGCACCAATTTATTGAGTAGTTAGAAGATAATGAGTCATGAGCAAGAAATAACTGCATGTCAGGCATAAATATGTGAACTTTTGGGAGTTCCAAACATTTCTCAGAAATCAGGGAGCTATGTGATTTTTCGTAAGTGTGTACAGCTTTCCAGTGCTGATGAAATAAAATTATCTTTCCCCCCACCAGATTTTGGGATCTATTCTCATGTCCTCATTTATGCCTGCTTTGGTAAAGTTTTTTCATACTCTTCCATGCAGTGATCTTGATAGTAACTTAAAATATGGTAACCAGGGTCTGAATTTCTACTTGATGTTGGCTGCAAAACAAAATCAACCTACATAAAGGTAACTCTAGAAACTAAAACTGTTTTCTTTCTATTTTAATGTGAAAAAAAGCGGTCAAGGATAATCAGCAGATTCTTTAGTAGAATTTTACAATTACCAGCTACCACTTGCAGGGGTAGATCTTGGTTACGTGTGCTCTTCAATTCCTAACTGTGAAGTAAAACTCTGTGGTTTAAACCATCTTCATAGTAGCAGAGTATTGTAAGAATTCTTTGATTCTCAGTGGTGTGAACACCACCTTGAATCACTCAGGGATTGAAAGAAGCAATAAACATTCACTTTAGGTTGTAGAATCTCAAAACACAAAATCACTTCTTTTAAGGGTGTTCTTTGCATAGTGGGATTTCAAGAACTTTACTCCATCCTGCTCAATTGAATGTTTTAACTTGCAGAAAAAAAATATGTAAGTAGCTAAGTGTTTTTTTGTAAAACCACAAAACGATTTAACATACGGTAGGGAAAAGAATCCATTCCTTTCTCTGCTGGCAAGGAACACCACCATTTCTAAACATAGTGATGTCATACTTTCTTACCCACACAATTTCCTTTTCACTTTCACTTCTCATTCAAGAAAGCGGAAATATGAACTATTTTTCATCATTTCCTTACTTTGTAAATCTACCTGTTCTTTTACAAACCTTAAGCAACTCTTATCTGGCAATTTGTCTACTTTAGAATAAATCAAATAGGTGTCTTGCAAAGGTGACATTTTCAAAGCTTGGTGTTTGAAACTGAGCAAATATTTATGTAGCACTAGCTTAAACATGTTGAATTCATATCTACAAGTATCAAAGAGGTATCTAATTAGACATAGGTGTGTGAAAAGAACTGATTTGTGCACACACACTGTGTATGGTTAGGCATAAACTGTCGTTGCACAAATGAGTGATGAAGTTGAGTCTTCCTAATGTTTTCACTTAATTTCTTCCTCTTCTTTGCTCAGTCAGATACTGCATCATCATAAAGAATGTCTTCAGCTCGTTATGCCAGGCATTAACAACCTGGTCTCAGAAGTCACACTCCCTGATAAAAGATATTCATACTTTGACTAAAGTTTTCTTTTCTTTTTATTAACTCACAGTTGTAATAACGACCCTTCAGTTTCAATATTTTCTTGTAAAATACTGCCCCTGTTTTGATTTCTGCATGTTGGAGGAACTGACTTTTTTAAGCAATATTTTCTTTCACAGGAAACTTCTGAAGATGTAGTTGTGTCTAGCAAGAAGTTAGTCCACACAAACACAGCCTGTTTAATGCATTCTTTATATGCTTAGTGTTACTTAAAGGACCGTATTAGGCCCTTCACTTGCATCCATATAGGGCTTTTGACTTCCAGTCACTTAACAATTAACAGCACTGATTGAAGGCATTCATGTCTTCCACATGTCTGCTCCCATTGCTCTTCTGAAGTTTAGTGACCTGCAGGAAATGGTAGAAGGGAAGAAGTATCCACCCTACACTTTTCCCAGTAAATCCTGTCTTCTGAGCACAAAGTTACACTTTCCAGGCTGTTATATACAATACCAGACTTCACAGTGTCATGATTCTCAACATACATTTCCTTCTCAGGCCAGATGGAAATTTGGAGAAGAAAGAAGGGACACAGCATAAGGCAGCAAGATTCTTTAAAGCATCACTATCTGATTCACTGGAAAGATCTTTCTGTCTTTCTCTGAATCTAGACTACCTTCCACCCTATCCTTCCCATCATTCAGAGAGTTCAGCAATCTGTCTTTTCATGTTCAGCATTCCCAAAAAAGCAGTTCTTTGTGTGAAGGAGTTTCAGGTGTCTATTTTTGGAGCCTTTTCCAAAGATCAACATCATTACAGTATTAAGTTTATGATCTTCTGGTTTATTGTTCTCACTTTTCCCCTAATAAATTTCTCTCAGTATAATTTAAATGCAGGACATCAGCTCTTGAGGCCGTGTTTTCTGCTGGCGTGTTCCTGTTGCTTGAGCATCTTCTCACTCCAGTGAGGGTTCCTTTTTCTAGTTTGTAGTTCTATGCTGAAAATAAACTGAAGTGGTATTTCACTCCATTTGTACATTTGAGTGTACTGGTTCATGACACCATGAATTAAACTTTATGTTCTGTGGTCAGCACTTGACTGTCTAATGGGTACTCACATAACAGAAGGAATTCTGTGGGATACTACATAAACATTGAATGTGAGGAATACTGTTACTCTTCTTATTTCATCTGACTTTGTCAGGTGTTCTGCAGTCTTTTAATGCCGTACAAAACTCTACTATAAGCTGAACAACAAAGGCTTTCACATGTATTATTTTTTTTTCTCAGTATGGCATTTAGTTTTCATTGGGAACATTAAAACTGAACTAAAGTAACATTTGTCTGTGTTCTGACTGAATCCTTAACTATTTTTTTTCTTTTTTAAGGTAAAAAAATTGTAACAGAGCCTACAACCATTAAGCTGATCACATCTCTCAAAACTGACAGTGTGAAATCGTCACCTGCTGAAGTTACACTTAAGCCTCCTGTTTTTGAAACTCCTATTACTGAAGTCACTGTCACCAAAACACAGGTTCCTGCCTTGGAGGAAACAACTGTAGAGACTAAAGGTTATGCAGAAATTACTACTAGTGTGGCTGAGGAAAAAAGAGAAATGGAGGTGCTCATGGAGAACATTAAGTTAACCACCCTTCTACCTCAGACTGTCACAGATGGCGAGATAAGCACTTATGATACACTGGGAAGGACAGAATACGATGTTTCTCCTAGGCTAACAGAAAGCACTTCTGCAGCTTTGGAGCTGGAGCCCACTTACTCTGAAGCAGAATTGCCTAAGGAACAAGGTAGGTCTGAAAGCATTGAGGACGCTTTCTTGACCTCTGTAGTTTTTCAGGATAGGACAGCAGTAGCTAAGAGTTCCACTAGTTCATGGCAAGATACTGAAACAGGAGATGCACAAAAACATGATGATGATAATCAGACTGAACAAATAGAAGTGGGTCCTGTGATGACAGCTACAGATAGCTTGTTACCAGCTTCTCCAAGACAGTTTCCCAGGACAGGGTCTTCAGTTTCACTAACAAAAGAGAATACATATATCGGTACCTACTCAACAAAAGAATCCACAAAAAAATCAATGGAGGCAAAATCTGATGAGAAACTTACAACTGTTGTAATTCCTAAAGCTTTGTTTACTGATCAGTATGATCTTACCTCAGAGGGGGAGGGCAGAGAGATGATGTACACCGTCATTCCTGGTAGAGTTTCTAGCATGGCTACTGGTAGCATCCCAGAATCAGATGTGCCTGCTGCATCAGAGACACTTACAGACCAGCATGCAGTAACCACTGGACAATTTTCTACAGAGTCAACTCCATTCATTAAATTTAGTTCTGCAATGGTGTTTGATACTGAGGCATCAGCTGAAGGAGGCACAGAGGACCTGAGTGATGTGCAGCCTACTGTATCATCTGGAATACCTATATCCTTTTCGGCGTCAACTGTTAACCAGACAGAATCTAAAACCATCTCTGTCTCAGGAAGCACTGTTTCCCCACAAGATCTTGGAGAAGACACCAGATCTGTTATCCACTCATCTCAGCAAACAGAAGAATCAACTGTTTTAGAGAAGCAGGAAAAAGCAGAGACTGAAACGAGAAGAGTGGATGTTAAGATCCATCATGCCACAACCATCACTCCTACAAGTGTTGCAGAAGAATCTGAAGGACGTTCTCCAAGTGAGAAGTTTACACATGCTCCTCCAGCTTCTGGCATGTGGAAACCAACAGATAAAGATCACGTCTATATGACAGAAGAGTCATCTCATACTAAGAGAATACATGAGTTAGATACAGAAGATGGTATCTCTGGAATGGAGCCTACATCATCTCCAGGGCAAATTACAGAATACACAGAGCATCCAGGATTTCTGATTTCATCAGTTACAGATGAAATTGAGACAAGCATGGAGCCAGTGGGAACGAAGAGTTATGAAGAAACTGTATCAGCTGATTTTGATCAGAGTAAAACTGCTACAGGTGTCTCCTACTCAAGCAGCTCTTTGGATTTGGATGTAATCACAGTATCTGAAATGTCAGTGGATGAAAGCTCCACAAGCATTACGGTATTACCAACTGCTTTGCCCACATTCATGGGAGTAACTGAACACGAAGGACCTGAAGCATCAGGGGATGTTATGAAAACATCCCTTGCTACGCCAGAAGATGAACAAAGAGAGTATACTGGGACATTTGTAGTAACACCTGCTGAAGAAGTCTCTACTGAAGCAGATGTCTCAAAATACACAGTGACAGAGGCAGACATTGTGACACCAACTGAGGAGGAGTCAGCGGCAACAATTCCAGACACAGAAGGAACACCATCAGCTGACTTCAGTGGGATAAAGGAATCTATTATATTTACAGATGTACCAAAAGTAGATACTGTGGTTCCATGGAAAGAACATGATGCTTCCCTAGTTCCAGTTACTCTAGAAAGTGAGGTCACTAGAGAGATGCCAGTCACTGGTCAGACTCCTTTGGATGATATCTTTCACACAGAAGCAACAGAAACTGCAGAAATTAGTGAGGTGTTCCCAGTAGAATTCTCCACAAGAGAGCAAGATAAGGAACCACATGCTGCCACAGAGTCTACCTTATCTGTGACATTTGTCCCAACATACGGACAAAAGACAACACCAGGATCTGAATTGTCTCAAACAGCTATTCAGGAAAAGCAAGATGAGACAGGTTCAGCTTACTATGAGACATATCCAGCAACAGAAGTGTCTGCACCTACAGTGGAACTCACAGATAATGTAACAGCGCTGATAAGTGATGAAACTATCACTAGGACCTCACATCTCACAGTGACACCTAAAGCTGAAGCACCTACTGATGAAAAGAAGGTCACTGAAGTGATGCCTGTAACAGCAGGTACCCAAGTGAAAACTTATGAAAGCAGAGCAACACCTACCAGGGAAGATGATAGTAAAGTAGTAAGCTGGAAATCTGAGTTGCCCCACCACACAGTGCCAACAAGTCATTCTACTGTGGAAAGCATTACTCATCTGACTTTGGGAGCTTCTCCAAGCCAAACTCTGGAAGGTTCAGGCATAACAGAAGAACCTGAAGAAATCAAACCGGCTATAATTTCAACTAGTGCAACAGAGAAGGCAACAGCTCTCAGTGATGTAACAACACCATCCATTAGTGACATGGAAAAAGTTCAGCCTACATCAGCATCCAAACCTTTTGTTACTCAGAAGTCACCAAGCATCATTCCTGGGGAAGAGGAGGAGGTAACAAGTAATGACATCATCATAATTGATGAATCAATTTCTCCCAGTAAAGCCACTCCTGATGATGATCTGACAGGAAAGATGACAGAACCAGAAATCGATAAGGAGTATTTCACAGCATCAACTGCTACTGCAGTTGCACGACCTACTACACCACCAAAAGTGAAGGAAACTACAGAGGCTGTACAACCTCAAGAGGTGTCTCCTTCTACTTCACAACCTGATGGTGGAAATGACATAAGATTGTATGTTATTCAAATCACAGGCAATGATACAGGTAAGATATTGTCTTTCAGACCTGCAGTCCATCAGAATGGACAGTTTATCATAACAAGCTGCTGTACTTTAGAGTACGCCAGAGATGTTTCTTGGATCACTGAAGGATGCACAGTGCAAGTTTTACCTAGACAGCAGCTTACTGAGTATTGGTAGGTCTAATTTTCTGTCCATTAAGAAACAACTCAGAAATGTGTTAGATCCATGGTTTTGGGGTAAGATTAATCTATGCATAAGAATCTGTGTGAAACTGTTGCATTTCCTCTTTAAAGTAATGATGGTTATAGTTCAATTTTCTTATTTAATGTTGTCAACTCATTGATTTAACTTCAGCTTTCTGTGAAACAAGCATTTTATTTCACAGCTTCCATTCCATGCATTACTAGTCCTAAATGAAGCACTAGATTATTTTAACATTCCATTAGTCTGCAGCAATTAACAATGCCATGTACAGTGTAGTCAGCTAAAAAATATTACAGTACTCTACCACATATACAAGTGGACCTCCTGTGTTTTGGTGAAGGGCTTTTTCATGTTTTTATAGCATACCATGATATTGTAATAGGTTTTACAAAATCTGTGTTGGAAATTCACATAGATTTTATTTTCATTACATTTTTTAGCTGATTGCATTTTACATGTGTATGTAGCTTCAATTCCATGGGTATTCAGAACAGAAACTCCTAAAGTAGCAGTGAACTGTTGAATCTTATGACGAATTTGTCTCCGTTACGCCATAGCTGAAGTATATGTAATTTTACACTAGGGAAGACTGTCAACTGACAGTTATTTAAGTTTTCTCAGTAAAATCTTGGTTTTTTTAAATGAAATTAAAAAGTAACAAAACAAAGTTCAAAATACCTATTATGTTTAATAATGTTTAATATGTTTATTCTGTTTAATTAATTTATAATTAATATATTTTATAAACAGCACAGTAAAATTAATTTTATGCCCTAACTATCAATATATGCAATGCTTTTGAATGGTTGTTTAAGAACTTGTTTTTTCATGGTTTCTTGGCTATAACACCCACAATTTTTGATTAACTTATCCAACAGATTAAATAATTTATGGAAGTGTTTTCATTGATTCTGTCAGGTTTGTACTTGGTGAATCTTAATTAAAAAATCAAAAGGCATAAGTAGTTTTGTTGAGGTATGCCTTACCATTAATGGATTTTTCATAGGTAAATCTTATACCTTTATCTAATTTACAATTATTCTACTTCATATTTACAAGACATAGAAATGTATCACTCATTTCAGAAAATAATGGTTATGCTATTTTAATATTTAAGCACTGCTTTTTTATCTATGGTGTATTATCATTATTTTACCTCAAACTTTAGATGTTGCCAGTGTCTTGGAAGTCACAGTTAAATGAGTCTGGTAAGTCAGAACAGAAGGGTGATTTCTGAAGAGCACAGTTAAACCACATATGAAATAATTCTGGACCTGCCGCAAGTTGGTACTTTTATTTCACTGGGTAATATTTGCACTGTGTAGCCGTGAACTAGTCTCCCCTGTTACACTGTTGAATTCATGGGAGACTGAGTTGCACTGGGGAGATGTACGTTCCAGGCAAACAGAAAGAAGTAGGATGGTTTGTGAGGGTGTGAAAAATTAGTGTTTTCTTTAGGTAGTGCAAAAGTTGTATGAACCAGGATTTCTCAGCTTACATATCAGAGAACCTTTAAAAAAAACTTTTTCCATGATTATGTGGGTGCTGTGATTCACTAAATTAAATCAGAAGGACAATGAATAGCTGCTCTTGCTTTCACTTGGGTGATCAAGCCCTTATAGGAAACTGGGATTTGACTTCTGCATCTCTGCAAACTTTCTAAAGCTGTTCGTATGTTTTCCAGGTATATGTGTGTGTGTGTGCATTTATAACCACTTAAAACTGAAATTATGACTTTAGGAATGCTAGAAACATTATTTTTTCTTGAAGTATTATGCAATTCTCTACATGTCAGTGTCTGTATTCTCTCTTTATATGATGGGGTTTGTCACGTATCCAGTGGTGGGTCAAAAAGGAGGTTTGTTTATTTTTCTCTGTTCGGAGTCTGAAAGTGTAAATTCCTCCATTTAGCTACTCACAGAGGAAAGGCACCACCCTGTACAAATTTACCACAGGTTAGGTTTGATCTGACAAAGATTTATGCTGACTAAGGATACAGATTAGTGTTCTCTTTCTCCAGAAATGAAAGACTGCATATGAAAAACCCTGTCAAGTCCAGTTTCGCTTCATTGTTCTCACAGTCCATAAACTTTTCTTTGTGCTTAAGAAAATGTACATAGGAGGTGCTGAAAAGGAAAGAATTTGACAAATATCAGTAACATGCCTTTCACTAGGATATAATTTGACTTCTAATTCTATCACTCTTTGTTTGAAAATTGATCCTAATTCTACAGGAAGTACTAAACTGTACCTTTGTTTTTTTTGTTCACATCTAAATGGGAACAAGAAATGCAGCTGTAATCACTACCTTTGATAAAACAAAGCTTTTTCCATCTTCACTTTGGTATGTTTGCAGGATAGGATGGTCAATTTAGGATAGCATTCCTAAATTGAATCATCAGTGAGGGTTACATGTAGAGGCTTACATGACTTTCAAGTTAAGATTCCAAAAGTGACTCCTAAGAAATAACAACATTCTTATAAAAAACAATCAAATAAGAACTGCTTTAAATTGGAAAAATAATGAGATATTTGATGTATAAACCATATAGTGTATAAAGGGATATAAGGTTTTCCTTTTTGTGTACATGCAATTGTTAGAAATAACAGTGACCTCCTTGATATTCAGCCTTTGCCAGAAGCGACAGTTTAATAGTGAAGTAGGGCTCACTGGAAATACCATACCATATTTCTCTTCCTATCAGTGGTATCACTTAATTACCGTACAAGCTTGCTGTTACACTAATGCAGCAGAATATTATTCTCTGCAGCTTCATTTACCATCTGTTGCATAGGCAGGGTACTATTTAATGGTCTGTGGAGGTGCTATTAGGCTTTGTTAGGTATAAGCAATAGTTTGTACTTAATTTGTGTGGAAGAACATGGCCTTGCCAAACAAATTGAGATTAGAAGTGCAGGCAGTTTTAGCAGTTCCTACCAAGTAGGACAGAGACTGTCCTTGTAGCACAGGAGTCCCTTTGCCATCAGTGAGTTTCTACTTCCTGATGAAGTGTGGTAAGAGTAGACGCATTGCCGTTCTGGGTCTGGTGAGTTTATCTGTGGCCATACTCTGGTAGAGAGAGAAGAAGGAAGGATTTCTTGCCCCCTACTTCTCAGTCTCAAACCCTGACTAAACTGGCACCAACTCCACCGAAGTGCTTTGAAGTCTTTGGCTGGAATGTGCTGTTGATGTATGGAATGTGTTATGGATGTTTGGAATGTGGGGAATATTATTCTCCTTTATTAATGTAGACTCAAGCTGTACTTGAAAGACATTGAATATTGACTGGGTTAAATTCAATTTAATATAGTGGCAAGAATCTTAGGCTGTCTTAAACTCCAACCCACCTCCATTAAAGTTAAATAGTACAATGTGTAACTGGAAGTTTATATTAAATATTTCCAAATTTTTATTTTAGTAAGCCATCACATTTATTAGACTTTAAGACGTTTCTCCAAGAGTTCTTTTTATGCCATCTAGGAAGTAGATAGTTACAACATTTAAAAAGCATGCCTCAAATCAATTAAAACTTTCATAAAGGAAGTTTCAGTTGCTTTTAGAAACAGAAATAATTTGAAGGCCTGGTCAAACTCATTAGCTTAAATTCTGGAAAATGCACTGCACCACTGAATGGATTAAGCTGCTTTTTTGTGTAAGAACACAACTGTTTTCACCGAGGAAGCATATTATACAAACAATCCATGTACTTCCATGTGAGCAAATGTGAGGCAGGTGCACAAATTAATGAGGGGTATAAGGCTTGGGTTTTCTGACAGCCTATGACACATGGGCAGATCTAGGGCAGGTGTTCCAACTAATGAGGAAAATATATTTGTGCATGGGGAAACAATCATTTTTGTGCCACAAAAAGTGCCATGCACATGTTTCATAATAGAAGGAGCTTGGGACTTCATTCATTTGAATGGAACAAGAGGTTATTTCCTTGGGATTCTGACCATGATATGAGAGTTAGAAAACAAAAAAGCCCTGCACTGTGATGTGATATCACATTAGCAGCTTTCCTTTGCATCAGATAAGACTGAGGGATCTGCATTTCACTGTGCAGATGCAAAACTTGCCACCTCCTGCCCCTTTTGATTGTCAGCTCCTATGTACAGTGACGATGAGAGCTGATGTTGTTGCTGGAAGGTAATGGATTCGCAGCTGAAAAAAACTCCAACAAACTTGAAGGAACTTTTCAGCTCATAAAAGCTTTATGAGCTGAAAAATGCTTGTGGGGTTGTTGTTTAACAGTTGTTGAAGGGATGCTGGAAACATTGACTCCTGTCTCTATCAAGAGTAATTTGCACACCTGCATTTTTTGGAGACATTTAAAAGTATTACTGAGTGTATGTGTTTCAAAGTGCTTATTGGACCCTGGGACTCACACCAGCTCTGTCTGGTTTCTTGTCCCCTCCAGCTTTGAAGGGAATGAAATTGCAGGCTCTTGTGCTTTGTAGATGTGGAATTTTATGGAAAGAGGTTACAAACCTTTGTGTTTCGACATGTAATTCTCTGACATGCATATTTCTGCCTTAGCAGTGTAAGACAGCATGTGAAATTTGAATGAAATGCAGAATGGCAATGAGTCATAATCATAACCCTTAACAAAGGCAATAGAATAGAGTCTTTTCAGGTCCCTTTTAGGCCTCATCTTAAAATTAATTTAATCCTGTTGTGTTCACAGCTCCTTCTGGAGGGCTGTCCCAGATCATCACAACTTTCTTTAAGTCTGATTCTAAAATCTATCCAGATTTGCTTCTTGGCCAATTTCTACCCATGCCAGCATTGTCTTTAGCTTGAATAGGTCTTTTTTCTTCCTGACACTTGTCCTTAGATACTTTTATTTCTCTGTTCAGTTATAGAGAACAAGCATGTCCCTCTCAGCCTGCATGTTGCTAAATTCTGAGGGTAATTTAGGACAGTGTGAAGGACAGTGGAAATGTGCTGTATGCATGCTGGCAGAAAAGACACTGCCTCTTCTGGAAGTGGCGAGAGACAGGATAGTTCTGTGACCAGGGTAGATGGTGGTGTGGAGGGACTGAAGCAGCATCCCTTGCAACACTATTTCCAGGCAGCACCTCAATTGCCATAGGGCCACTTTAAAGGCATGCAGCATGTAGGTTTGTGTTTGTTTGTACCTGTACCCACATTTTCCTCATTTAAGTTACTTTTATTTATGCCAAACATTTCTCTTCAAATAACATTACTGCTATTTGCAGTATTAGGGACTACTGTTGCAGTATACACACATGTGCTACGTGCAATTTCTGGTGTACCTGTCAAAAATTACATGTATTAATTGAGTTGGATAGACTTTTGCTAAAAGTGAGGAGACTTCCTCTTTTATGAGCTGAAATCACTATGTGCTTTTCATGAAATGGAAATAAATGAATATTTATTTTTAATGAAATATATTGTTTCAGGGATATTTCAAATTAAAGTTTTGTAAAGCAAAGTTGCTGTCTTGCATCCACTGCTCTATTGCTTTATGCACTGGTGGGTAACCATACCCAAGTGGATGTGTAGACTAGGACTTCCCTGCCTGTTCAAGCCTTCTTGATTAAACACTTAATTCTTGATATCACCAAAATTCATGGTAGAAGAAAGGTTCCAATGTACCTAAACATCATGGTGAACAAGGTACCAGTCAATATGCAAGGACATTTCAATTTATGTTCTTTAGGGTGTGGTGCTCTTTGAACACTGTGCAACTAGGCCAGCCTGATTTAATTTTTGGTGGGATATTGAAGTGGGATGGGAAAGATTTTAGGTGGACTGAACAAACTTCTCATCTTATCAAATTCAAAATCTGATTATTTAATGGAGGGCTGGACTTGTCTCCTGACCCATTGTGAAGTTCCAGTTAATATTAAAAATATGACAGCCACTGCTCCTCATCAGTCCTGGAGGAAGACTACATTCTGCACCGCCGAGTTCACTCTAGTCAATGATGGTCTTCTTTCAGTGTTTGATTTAGTAATGCAGTTCTTCCTGGCAGTGTCTTATTTTGAGCCCCGAGTCTGTATGTTCAGCTAAGAAAGAAAACCAGGAATGGTTTTGAAACACATTTCTGAATGAAACAGTTTTGTCAGTGTCTTATAGCTACTCCAGTCATTTTCATAGCCTGAGTGACCAAACCCAGTATATTATTCATAAAACCTGGCACACAGGCAGCCAATTTATCAGTTTTTCTGGAGCAACTGAAGTGTTAAATGTGGCTAGATTCTGGTATCATCTATCTCTGTATAACTGCAGGTGATTGAGAGCAGAATTGCTACAGGGGATGGTGGGTATTGGAGGGTCTCATAACATGTGCAGCTTCCAGTTCATTCCAAAATTAGGTGATTTTTTTTTTTCAGAATGGATTTGTGACACCCAACTTGACAGACCTTGATTAATTAAACTATTTTCGAATCTTCTATATTGGAATACTCACGTTGTACTGGTGTTTTGAAGAGCTTTTAAAAGTAGGTTGGACACCATCACATAAAATTCATATTTAGTATGCAACAATGATGATGCTGGGCAAGAAAGCAAAGCCCAACGAACAAGTAATTGTAATAAATTCAAGCTTTCTTGTACACTGCTTCTCTTTCCAAAAGAAAGGAAAAGGAAAATCCAATCTCTTATCCAAAAGAGTTGAAATTTGATGCCTAGAAAGTTTAACAAGAAGCTAAAACAGAATCAATAAGTAGTCTTTAGGCCACTATTGCTGGCTCTTCCTGAAAACTTATTATAGAACAATAATTTCTTTTTTCACATTCCTTTATAGACTTCCACAGATACAAGGAACAGTGCCTGCACATTAAATGCCGTTCAGAGGATGCCTACACATTCCCTGCTGTTTTTGCATTGTTTCCAGGGAAACGTCTCAGATCTAGACATAGGGATTACACATTTCTAGCTTTCTTATAGCTCTTTGTTTATTCATGAGTTAAATGAATGAATTTTATTCATAGGTACAATGTAGTTTATCATGCTTCTGTTGTGAAGGAGACAGATGCCTTCAGAAGTTTTGTTTACATGTGGAGAAAGCCTTAAGAAATCCTGCTGCAGAAAGCATGAGCTGCTTTGTACACAGAAGCATAGTATGATTTATTTTTAAAGGAAACGCTCTCTGTACTAAAGTTTTCTGAATGTCTACAGATGGTAACAAATATTACTACGTATTTTCTTTTTGTTCTCCCCTCTTTTTTTAGAAAAGATTTGTATACAATTTACTTCTACATGAACTGATTCACTGGATGCAGTGGAACACTGATGGAATACAGGATGTGATCCTGGAAATGTAAATGAAGATATTTTTATAAGTTTGTCAAAGATCAAAGGCCTCAATAGAAAGGCATTCCCTTAAGAAGTGTCACATAGTAGTTAGTTAGATAATAGCACTTCTGAAATGTGTTTTGGCTATGCTTCCTTTTAGAGTCTATAGTGTTCAGGGTAGGGTTTTTTTGGCAGTTGTTATTTTGGAGAATTTAGATTTAATGATTGAATTAATCCTTGTTAATCCAGATGGGTTTTTTACCATGTTATTCCTTTTTGAGTAGTTTAGATGGTAAATTCGATCAATAATATATATAATACCCACTGGTTTCTTTCAAGATACTTGTGAATTTTTTTCCTGACACAAGTCAAGATATTTTGCATTGCCCTTGAAAACATGGAGTTCAAGTTTTTTATCTTTTTCCATGCAGTAATTCACATTGTATTGAAAAATTGCTCAGTGAATTATATTGGGACCTATCAGACCAGTTGTGTGTTACTATGTTTGCTTAAGAGGGAAGAACTTGATACAAAA
>VZRI01004678.1:68466-113598 GCA_013397515.1 Upupa epops
AAAAAAAAAAGTATAGAAACTTGTCTTTGTTAATGATTAGACCTAAAATCCCTGAGGAGAAATGCAGCTGCAATTTTGTTCCTGATCAGGAGCAATCTTATATCTTCCAGTGGTCCTTGCTTGCTTTGGTATTACCTCTACTGTATCGTAGAATCATAGAATCATTAGGGACTGGAAGGGACCTCAAAAGATCATCTAGTCCAATCCCCCTGCCATAGCAGAATCAGCTAGACCAAGTTGCACAGGAACAGGTCCAGATGGGTCTTGAACTTCTCCAGAGAAGGAGACTCCACAGCCCCCCTGGGCAGCCTGTTCCAGTGCTCTGTTACCCTCACCGTGAAGAAGTTCCTTCTGATATTTATAGGAAACGTCCTGTGTTCCAGCGTGCACCCATTGCCCCTTGTCCTATGTGTACTTCATTGCTTTTTGTTATCCAGAATTAGCTTAAATAGTGTGTAAGAAACATTAGCCTTTTGCTTATTTAAGCTACTTTTCAACTTATTTAACCAGTATCTTGGATTTTTCATGTAGTACCTCATCAGGCAAGAGTCCACTACTTTCACGGGGAGGTATTTTGGCATTCGGAAAAGAATTTCCACGTGATTAGTATCTTTTTGTCAAAATAACAGCAAAGAAGATACCTAAACATCACAGAATGGCATTGGCATTGGGATTTTTCTGTATGATTTTATTTGGGAATTTTGTCAAAGTTTTTCTTTTAATTTCTTGGAAGTATTGCTTAAAATGATTCTCAGGCTACTTCTGTAGCTTGTAGTGTGTTTGCAGTGAGATGTTTAATTAAATATTGAGTATTTCAAGCAAAATTCTTGAAATCTTTGGAAATGCTGTGTACTCATGGTCCATCAGACAGGCAACGATAAGTACTACAGCATACATCTTATGGTGCAATTTGGTAACAGCTTTTCAGTGGCCAGCCTTTTACCTGTGTGGAGGTACTCCTTTTCATGCTGGAATAAACCAAAATGTAAGTTGCCCCAAGATTTCTTGGAGCAATCATCTAAACGACTAAATTTGGTTTATTATGCTTGCTTTCAGAGCCTGTCAGGTGTGAAATAATTCTGACTCAGTAGCCATATGATCTTGTTAGTATAGAATAGCGTTTGTGTTAATGGGTTTATAGTCAAAAGTCCATATCCTTCCACCATCTCTTTTACAGCGTGAACCTTACCTCAGCTAGGCATCTGTTTTTAGCTATAGCTGGTTGAAAATTTTTGTTCTCAAGTATTGTCAAATAAAAGTGTCTTTTTCTAAAAACAATTATTTAAAAGAAATAATGCTATTTCCCTCCCAGGTGTCCCATTGTCACCAAGATAAAAAAAAACCTAGATGGAAAAAGTTCTGCTTTTAAAAGGAAAATGAAGCCATTGCCTATTTTTACGTATGCATGTGATTATATGGTCAAGAAAGGAGAGGCTCATGCTCTGTATGCATTACACAGTGTTTTCCCAGCTCTGAGCTGTCAAATGGTTAAATATTTACAGGCATTCTGCAGCTTGCTCTCAGATAAGTAAGCTTATGCTAGAGTAGTTTATGCATCTGACTTCCTTTTCTGTTCTCCATTTTATTTCATCTGTGGTTCACAGAGGAAGTCTTCTTAAATTCAGGAAACTGGCATCCCTGAAATTCATCCAGGTACAAATTATGTATTAAAATGCTCTTCAGAATTTCATTTTGAAAGGATTTCAAGCACATGGAGCTGTAGTCCTCTTAAACTTGTGTCTGAAAGATAATCCCATTTGTGTCATTCCATGTATAACAGTGAGGGATTTATCCCTAGTTTAACCCTAGTCTTTGGATGTTTAGCTCCAAAAGCAATACTTTTTATTAACCCCTACAGTTAAATTTCAAACTTTTCCTGCTTTTTTGTCCCCACAAGTCAAGTAGCAATGCTGAGAGCACTCCATTAGAATAGTAATTATGGAATCCAATGTCCTCTGAATAATATTTGCAAAGTAGGAGAGTCAGACTTATGTACCATTCATGTATGTAATCACCACAAATGTGTATTATAAAATCTATATATTTTACAGTAATATTTAAAATACATATACATATCTATTTAAGATGTGAAGGAAGTCCTGTAGGAACTTGAGTTACTGCTACTGCTATAGTAGCTCAAGTCACTCTGCACAAGTAGATGACTACCAAATGGACTATTCCAGCAAAACATTAATCTTTTGATGAAGAAAACAGAATCTTAAAAATAGATTTGCCATGAGAGAATGAGCGTATATTGCCATGTGATTAATGTCCCCAAAAGGAGAGGGGACTGCAGTCAAACAGTCTTTGTAATCAACTGTGAATCTGAGTGCTGGCTGCACAACCAGAGGGCTTGTGCAGACATTAAATTAGAAGGTATTATGAGGTACTGGAATGATGCTTGGAAAATTTTAAGGGATGTAATGTCACAAATACTTCATGGTAAGTGGCAGCACAGGAACATAGAATTCTCCAGATATCTGTAGAAAGAGCATTGTGGGTTAGGGAGCAGTAATCATAATAGCTTTTCGTCTTGGAACAAAGTTATTCAGAACAAAGCTATTTTGCATAGGTAGGATCATCCTGAAAAATGTCTTTTCTCTTTCATTTCTCTTTTTCTTTTCCCCTTTCCTTCGCTTTTCCTTTTTCCTTTTTTTTTTTTTTTAATTACCTTATTTGGGTTTTTTCTTGCTTTCTTATCCCTCCTTCTGCCCTCTTCTCTTCCCTCACTTCCTGTCTCTTCTTTTCCCCTATTGCCATAGTCTTCGCCCTTCTCCCCCTCTTTCCCTTTCTCACTCATTGTCTAATCACCCTCCAGCTTCCTGTCTTTCACTTTCTTTCAAGTTTGTCACATAAAATTCCCTCTTTGAGACCAATTATTTTGTTAGAGGAGACAAACTTTAGTAGATGCCTCCTTCATAAAAACACCTTCATTACTGCTCCACTAGCATGGTTTTAAACCACACATTTGTTTCCAGAACAGATAGGGTGACTGTAAGTTTGCTCCTGAAGCCAAATATTATTGACACTACTAGAGAAAGGGTCACAGAAAATGACAGGTCATTTCTCATCTGTACAGCCACAGGAGCTGTCAAGTGATGGACATCTGCCTTCACATTGTAAGCTGTAGTGTTTTGACTCTTGCCTCAAATTTCCTTAAGAGTAAGTCGTTTTCAGTTCTGGGCTGTAAACACTGCCTTCTCATGTTTATAGATCCAGAACTGGTTCCTTCTTGTCCCATCTGTGTAAGGACAGAAGCATTTGAGGTTGCCCTGGTGTATCATGGTGTGAAGTATAACAAATATGTGGTGGTGAAGTAGGTTAGGAAGAGCAAGACCATTTGCTACCTCACTGTCTCCATGTCAGTCATGGAATAGCACACACGAGATCAAGGCTGCAGTTGTTTTGGTGAGCAGTGGCTTTCCTTCCCAGCCAGCTTTTCTGTTTACCACCGGACTTGGTTAGCTGCTCCGTGGAGTTGGACTTTTCTATATATATATCCAGACAGACCAGCTAGTCCAGATATTGTGTGACTGCACAATGTGACTTTTTGTTTTGTTTAGTGTTTCAGCTGGAGAAAATGATTTATTACTTGCCAGTTGTTTGGTTTTGAGTTGTTCAGCCCCAGAGAGTTTTAGAATTGTCTTTTCCTTAGGCAGTAAGTAAAATGTTGATGTTGGAAAGACACTCATGTCAGGGACTTCTCAGGAGGAGATGCCATTAGCTGCGGAGTCGTTTTGTTAATGACATACTGGAGTAAAAAGGATGTGGGAATAGTTGTCCTTAGAATACTGTATGACAAGCATTAAGTCATTATCCAGGGAACTGTACCCTACACTTGCTGGTGCTTAGACTTGACACTGCAAGGCTGCCTTTTTTAACAACATGACATTTTACTCAATCTGGTTTTTCTTAACAAATTTGCTGCCACGTCAGGGAAGAAACACAGGAAGGCATGAGGCTGAAGAAGATGCCAAAAGTCTTCATGATATGCTTTTATAATAAAACAGTTCCTTTATTTCTGACATGGTTTTCATGTCATCATGTCTATTGCTTTAAAATTTGGCAGGAGGGCTAAAACACAGCCACATAGACTAGAGCCCTGTGTGAAACAGACGTCCTCATAAGCGACATCCATGTTGCACAGGTCTTTCTGCTCATAGCCAACAACTCCATCAGGATGGACCTTGGGGGAACAGTATAGCTGTATAAAGGCCAGAGTTTAATAACATGCCAGCAATTGATACTCAGATTTTCAACAGGACTGTACCTTGTGTGGAAACAGAGATACCCAAAAATCAGATGGAATAAGTGAAATGAAGTAGGCAAGACTGGCCACCCACCTTGAGTTATGTTCAACTCCTACCCAGTAAACTGGGTAAAAATTACTCTTTTCACTTGCATCCAAAAGTTTACTTGAGCTCTTGATGGTTTTTTTTTATGCAGTTTAGATAAAAAACTAGCACAAAGTTTTGTAGTAGTGCTGAGACTTAAAAAATGCAGACTTATGTCAGTCAGGGGGAGAACAAACCACGAATTTTGATAAAATTTATAAAGTTTAAAAAAAAGGAAGAAAAAGTTGAAATATACCCTACATCTTTAAACATTTCTAAAGGGAGCCAAAGTTAACAAAACGTTGAGTAATATATATCTGGCTGGGGACCATGTTAAAGTGAACTAAATAAAACCTTTTTTTTATTTAGACTGTACAGTGATTAAGAACTGGATTTTAATAGACCTCATTTTACATGCTGGTCAAATTAATGTCAGGTAGAAGGATTAAAAGAATCAAAATTCTAGTTATTTCTGGGCCTTTCTTTGTTGTCTTTTACTAAGGTGTGTATAATGGTAGCCATGTTTCTTTAACACCTTAGATCAGCTCCTTGGAAATGTTCCCACCTTTTCCTGACAAGGGGAGGTGGGGAGTGCCTGAAGCACTGCTGCACTTTGACCGTGCTTAGTAGGTTAATGATATTACAAGATGGCACAAGTTAGAGGAATTGCATGCACTGAAGGCTGACACTTGGAATTTTCCTTCAGAAGGAAATGTCTGTATTTCAAAATCTTATTTCTTTTGAAATGAGATGAAAAGAAAAATTAAAAAAACAAAACAACCATTTTCTGTGAAACAAGAAGGCCTGAAAGATGTTATCAGAGAGGATTTTTTTTTTCCATAGAATTGAGGCTTCCTTACAATTTGAATTTAATATTTTAAGGTAGAAAGAAACCCCTAAATACAGAAGTTTTTAAACAAATAAAATTTAATTATTTTTTTTGTATGAGGGCCACCTTGTCTGAACGCTTATTTACTTCTTCAGCACGCCTTCAAAACAAAATTTACTCAATGAAACTGGCATACTCCTGTGGAATTGGTTGAGTCTTTTTTTCCCTGGAAGGCTTTCAGCAACTCATAGTCATAAAACTGTTTGAATCCACCCAGACTGCACATCTGGTCCCTGGCAGAGCTGAGGTTCAAGGGAGTCAATATATGGTATAAAGCTCTTTAAGTCTTTGTTCGTGCTAGACCATCTCCCAGGCCCAGATAAGAAGCTTCACTGGACTTTCAGAGAGTTTAAATAAACTGTTTTGAACCACCTCTACTTTGAGGACTCACAGATATTTGCCAGATGAATGGAAAACACCTGATGGCTGAACTTCAGTCTGCTGATTGTAGACTTGGTTGGTCAACTTTGCTGACAATTTTGCAGAAGTTTTGAGAAAGACTTTTATTTCTGTTACTCAGTCTTAATCAAACATATTGTGCATGCTTACTGCATTATGTGTTTGGATAGACTTTTTGTAGCAGCTTCAGTGTGCAGCTAATTCTATGTATGTGCAACAATGAGGAAGATAACAATTTATGCTTTCAGCCCTTGTTGCTGTCTTTGCTCTTTTGGTAGTGTATTTTTACAATCTGCTCCTACAGTGGCTTTCTTAGAATAAATGTTTTTTGAACAAGGACAAACTGGAACATAGAAGTTCAATCTAAACATAGGAAAAAGTATTTTTTATGGTGAAGGGACAGCACCAGAACGGACAGCCCAAAGAGGCTGTGGACATTCTAAACCTGCCTGGACATGTTCCTATGTGGTCTTCTCTAGGTGATCCTGCTCTAGCAGGAGGGTAATTTGTGATAAAATGAGAGGGACCAGCCTCAAGCTGCAGCAAGGAACGTTTAGGATCATATAATCATTAGGGATGTGAAGGGACCTCGAAAGATCATCTAGTCCAATCCCCCTGTCACAACAGGATCGCCTAGACCAAGGTGCACAAGAACAAATCCAGGTGGGTCTTGAACGTCTCCAGAGAAGGAGACTCCACAACCCCCCTGGGCAGCCTGTTCCAATGTTCCATTACTCTCACTGTGAAGAAGTTTCTTCTGATATTTATGTGAAACCTGCTGTATTCCAGTTTGCACCCATTGCCCCTTGTCCTATCACTAGATGGCTTTGAGAAGAGCCTGGCTCCATCCTCCTGACACCCACCCCTCACGTATTTATAAACATAAGGGAAAATTGTTTCACTGAAAGAGTAGTCAGGGATTGGAATGGGCTGCCCAGGGAGGCAGTTGAGTCATCATCCCTGGTTGTGTGTGAAGATCATTTAGATGTGGTGCTTAGAGATCTGGTCAAGTGACACAGTAGAGTTATCGGTTGGACTTGATGACCTCAAGCGTATTTTTCCAACCTGAATGAATCTATGATTCTATGACCTTCTACAGTCCCTTCCATCAACACCTGCTATGAATCCTGAGATATCCAACTTGAGTTGTCATTTAACAGTATACCTAAGGCAATGGTTCCTCCTTGATGAGCTGAACCACTGGGTTCAGCTAGGTATTAACTTCTGTGTGTTAGGTATTGTGCTTGTCCTCTGCTCCTAGTCCCAGGAACCTCTGACCTTGATCTCAATTGCAGGTGGCATTTAAGACTGTTGTCAGGGAGTGCAGTGTTATCGTTGTGTGTTTGATGGGCGCTTTCTGCAAAAGGTGATACTAGGCTTACTCTGCAGACCAACGGTAGTAAAGAAGAAGAGATATATATAAATTTCTGTGGGGAAGATGTCAGGTGACTTGATTTGGAAAAACATAGCTAGTACGCTCAGAGTGAAAAAAGCACAGATTTTCTCAATTTTTACCATAAATTATATTGTTTATTGCTTTTGTCTCTGAGCCAAACGCTTGTTATTCTTGTTATGAATTACCACATTAACTTTTTTACAGTGACTAAATGTTAATTTTGCAGAAATTTGATACAAACCCACATATATGCAGTATTTTAATGTCATTTTAGTCCTACTATTGGTCTAAATTCACCCTGGTACAATTCTGTCAAAGCCAAAACCAACATTCTCTGGTTATCAAGGGCAGGAACAAATTTAACTAATGCAACATATATTGTTATTTATGCCAGCCTGCCTTCCTGACCTGACTTCTTGGTAGTGAATGTAATAGAGTTTGTGATTGTGTCACATTATTCAGTCAAACACGCACTTTCAAACAAACAGACCAGGATGGTTTTTTGTCTCCTTTTTAAATTGTTTTTTTTTATTATTTTATTTTTAGCTCTATTCTAATAAAAATATAAGACCTGATTCAAAGTCATTTTATGAGTCTTTCAGTGAATGTTGTATGTTTATCAGACCTCTAGCTCTTCTGCAAACAAGTCAAGTCTCTTATTTCTCACACTTTTTACTTACTGCCACCTCAAAAATGATCTTGGAAAACCTATTTGGGGGCTTTTGTAGACCATGAAAAGTTTTTTCTTGAGAAAAAGTGACTGCAGTTTAGACGTTCTTTGGACATACAGAATTCATCTTGTCCATTAGGAATATGAGGCAATATTTATTTTGATCCAGTGAAAAATTAGTGCCCATCTATCTATTTCATCTCAATTTCATTGCATGTTGCACTACTTTCTTCAGCAAGCGGTTTTATGGATAAATCTCCTTTAGGACTTGTTTGGATTGGCAGTGGGAACTGACAATCCTTAGTTTCACTCCTTTTTAGCTACTTGTTCTTCCTTTGTTTTTGTCAAGTTATAGTAGCAAAATACCTCTAACAAATGACCTTTTTTGTCTTGTTTGCCATGATATTGTGTGAAATATTGATAAAACCATTTAGGAGTCAAACTCCTTTTCTTTAAAGTCCTCATTTCATCTCTTATTAATAATCTCAGGTGTGTGTGTCTTTACCTGCAGCTGAAATGGACATGACCATGAAGAGAGGCAGCATATGTTGGTTGCTTGTAGACAACTTAGAAAATTCCAAGTGTTTGTGTGTCTGCACTACAGGTCTTACAAAATAGTTCAATAGATAACAATTTTCTGTCTTATATTCATATTTTATGGTAGCACTCAGGTTTTCATTGTAGTCTTTCTTCTTCTTAGTAGACAAGCTTATACCTTATATGAGCTATATTGTTGTGTAGATTATTGTCCATCTCTGGGTATTTAAGAGAATTTTTCATAGCTGTTAATGCTGAGCACTGGCAACTTGACTCCTAGCATTGAATAACCAGTGTTCTAGAAAAGAGAAGAAAGTCTAATTAAACAAAAAAAACCAAACCAGTTGGGTTCTTTACTATTTTCTTAAAAGCTGGTTAATTTTTTTCTTGGAAAAGAAAGCAACAGAGAACCACTTAGTATTTAATGAAATAACCTACTGAAAGTTTATTATTGGAATATCATACCTTTAACTAAGATTCTTTTATGTGGATCTTTGTGGCATGTGAGATCTTGAAAAAGCTAACAAAGTAGAAGTAAGGTCTGATAGAGATCTTTGCATATGTAAGAATTTGTATATGTCTTCTAGGTGAATTTGGAACAGATGTTGTTCATTAAATTTATTGCCTACCATAAATGATTTAGCGTGAGCTAGTAATTTGAGGGACTCCCAGGTGTGCACTGCTACAAAAATAATACACTGGTCAGAACTTGTTAGTCATGGTACCTTCCTACAAATTACAGCCTATCCAGTCCCATCCAGCTTTTATAATTTTTTTTTTCATGTGTAGCTCTGTGCAAAATCACTCTATGTGCTTTGTGCACACAGTGCTAGCAGCTGTGTGTGAAAATCGTAATCCTTATGCCATATTATACTATACACCCGGTTATTTACACGTATTCCTTCCTAAGCTGTGCACACATTACAATCTGTCTTTCTTGCCCATGCACATTTCTTTATGTAGTGCCTGTGTGTTGGTGCAGTTCTTTTATAGTGAGGTTAATGTGAATCCGAAACTCCCAGAGCTCCCAAGCAGCTTTGACTTGCCACTCCCCTCTCAGTTACTGAATTCCCACGTCTTTTTGCATTCGCAGTTTTGAAAGGAAGTTGAACAACTTGATGTTGAATAGGGCTTCTACTTTTATGAAAATATGATTCCTCAGTGTCACCAGTGTTGCTATTTGCTAAAACTTCTGGATTCTGAAAGTGCAGCTATTTGACATGCTTCTCCATGTCATACTGCACGTCTTGGACAAAAAACTGAATTCTTGCTCTTCTGTTTGAAAGTAATTTGAAAAGGAGATCTGGGAAGTCTCAAATAAAAGGTTGCAGGCTGTATTTTTCTGTGGCATTGGGCAGCCTCTGTAAATATTTCTAAACTACTGGAGGAAGGAACAAGGAGAAATTCTCTCATTAAAAACCTTGCATAAAATAACTCCCACAAGCACAAGTGAGGGAGAGAGAAGGAATTTCAATTCTATAATAATCTAGTAGAGCTGTAGTAGCCCAAAGCAAACTCAGAGCTTCATCATGGCAATACGAAATAGCCAGTGAGAAATTAGGTTAAAAGCAACCACTGTTTTCATCATTGCACTAGGAGCACTTAGTGATGTATGAACTGAATATTTCCCGTTCTTTGTTAAACAGGCCTGAGGTTGCCATTTTAGGACAATGAAGAGTTGATAATACTCTTTGAGTTTAGCTGCAAAGATGGAGTGTTAGAGCATTAATTCTCAATAGAGTTGCAATAACCTTTTCAAGACCCATGTTGCTGTCAGTTTGCACACAGAAAAAGCCACAAGCCAGAGAATTGCGAGTAATTCACAGCACTCTGCATCAGTTTAATATTATTAAATACTTTATTTTCCAGAATGATCACCTGAAGTAGTTACAGGAGTTAAGTGATGTTCGCATGTAGAGGAATTACTTTAAACTAATGAAACACTTAATCAGTCAGGGAGTCTTTTCTTTTATGTCTTGTAGATAATTTTAATGAGGAGAGTTTACTTCAAAATTGTGCTTTGTCATGTACTGAGGACTTGAGAATACCCAAAAAGGTACATTCATGGAATAACATTTCAGTGCAAATTTTTCAGTTTCAAATCACTCAGCCACTTCTGAAATTTGACTCTTTTTGAGTCCGTCATGTCTTTTTGTTCTGTTGATGAGAGTTAAAAAATATTGCTGGAGAAGGTTTGGAGTAATGTTCATGCTGAGAGACCACAAGTCTCTATGGAAAATGGGGTTTTAGATGTTGATGGGCTTCATGAGGGCTTATGCACCTACAAGCTTGTCTATTTAGAACTTCCTTCTTCCTATTTATCTACTTGGCCACTTAAAAGGAAATTGAGAGATTCTCAGTCTGTGTGAATGTATGAATAATTCAAAATGAATGGTAAGCAGAAGAAAATAACTGGACTGTACTCATAGTACTGTCTGAATGGTGGATGATGCTTGAATCTTGGGTATTTTTTGTTTTTCTTTGTATACCAGACATTACAACTGCCAGACAAGGACTTTGTAAGTGGAATTTTATATACTGACCTAAGGTCCAAGTGTAAAGTATGGAGAAATTGATATTAGTGTCCTATTAATTTCAATTACTCTGTACTGAGATCAAGTGGAGCAGAGACATATCCTATACATCCTATTGCATTTTAGACTTTTCCTTGCTTAGTCTTGTCAATTTTTGTAAAGCTTAGACAGCATTTTAAATGTATGGAAGCAGTTGCTTTTTGGTCTAAAAGAAGTTTCATATTGTTTTTGTGTGCCTGCTGAATAATGTAGAATAAGATAGCCTAGATGGGGGTTTGGGGCTAAACATGCGTGGCAAAGGTGCCATATAATCTGTGTATGATATGCATAAAGTACTCAACCAGGAAGTCAAACACTGCGGCAGCATTTAACTTTGCATGAACAGAAGAACACACTGGATTTACTGTCTCACTTTGAATTTGGTTGTCTTTTTTCCTCCGGTGGATTGTTTATACTTCATATGTCTACTATAATGCACAACTGTTGCTGTCACTTAGGGATTATGAAAAGCTCTCTTTTTTTTGCAGATCACCCCGTGAATGAATTTTTGGATCTGTTCAGTCGCCACATGCTTCCTCATGCAATAGATGAACCCCACACTGATGCAGAATCAGCTCAGACTGAACCCTGTACTTCAGAATCTGTGCAGGATTCATCTGAATATATAATATTGGATCCTTTCTTTCCAAACTTTCTAGAGTTTGAAGAAGATAAAGAGTGTGAAAATACTACTGATGTTACAACTCCTCCAGCTTTGCAATTCATCAATGGAAAGCAACAAGTTACTAGCGCACCTAAGAGCACAAAAGCAGAGGAAGCGAGAAGCGACCAAATTGAAAGTGTTGCGCATTCCAAAAATGTAACCTTTTCTCAAATCAATGAAACGAACACATTTATAATATCTGAAACTGAGGCTTCTGGTACTATGCAACCAAGCAAAGCTGGAGAAGTAATAGGGGCATTTCAAGTTACACAACCAACAGCAGATGTTGCAATGTTAGAACCTGTTTATAGTGGTGAGTCAGAAGTTGCCACCACAGACAAATCAATACCTGTTACTAATGCATATGAGCACCCTCTGCAAAGAAATAAAGAGACGGAAACATGGCGTGGAACTGAGGAGAGCTCTACTAAAGATACAAAAAACTTGCTACTAATTACTAGTGAATCTTCTGGAGATGGCTCTACTGAACCTGATTCATCCAGCTCTGTCTTCTCAGAAACGGTGACAATGTCAAGAATTGAAGACAATGAAAAATATTCTGGTATAACATCTGCCTCTCGTGCATTTACTGTGGAAAGTGCTGCTGTAACTTCTTCCATGGATGCAGTTTTCAAAGATGCTATTGTCCCTATTCCAGAAAAGGCAACCCCTGCTCCAGAAGATGATTATAAATCAACAATAAAACTTAATGCAAATTTCCCTTTTGAAAGTGTTCTGGAAACAAGCAGTCATACAGCAAAGCCTGAAATACATTCTTCTTCTTTTATAGTTCTAGAAGGCTCTGGAGATGTAGAGGAGGCCATCACTGTAACTTCAGCCATGAAAACAGAAACCACAGTAACAGAAACTCTTCCAATGCAAGATAGTTCTTTGGGCTCTGGCACAGTACTGCCAACAGATATTTCTGTACCTGTTTCAGAGATCACCTCTTCCTTGCCCACAGAAATAAATACTGTTAATTCTGGTTTCGATCAAAGTTCTATAGTAACAGTTGCCACTACTTCTGTGTCTCAGTTTAGTATGGAAAAAGTTGTTTCCAGCTCTCCTGTAACTGAAAAGAATATTAAAGACACAAAAGAAATGCAGACTACTGTTTATTCAAGTCAGGAAAATTCAGCTACTGCTGCAGAGGGAAACTTGGAGTTGAATGAACTTGGGAGCACAACTACTGAAGTCAGAACTGTGAGTCAAGAGACCACTTCCCTCAGAAAAACAGTACTGGTAACAGGTACAGTAAGTTCTGAAATCAAAAGGGTCACCAGCATTCCTTTCTTGAGAGAGAAGAAGCTTTTTATATATGAAGGGTCAGCTGAAGAACCAGCAGACGTATTTTCAGGGGGTCCCACAAGAGAAGTGGTAAGTACTGACTCCCCATTTATTGATCAAGGTTCTGGAGACATAGATGTTATCACTGAGTCTGCTACTTTGACTTCAGTTCCACTAAGGCCCTTTATAAGAACACAAACAGAAGAGTATGAAGGAAAAGTTTATACCACTGATGGTGCTCCACTGAAGAATGCAACAGCAGAATATGAAGAACGTACAACACCAGATGAATCAACAACATCAAGTACTGGTTCAGACGACTTTGAAAAGGAATCTGGAGTATCAAATCAAATGACCCTGGATGTGTTCAGTGCAGGAAACCCAGGGGAACAGAATCAGGGGACAGAACCAACTTACACAGTTCCTACTGAAGTAAAATCTAGTCTTGATGCTAGAACAGAGTCAATAACACATGTTGCACCAGGAGTTAAAACCGAAGATGTAGAAACAGGTGAGGTCACATCACCTCCAGAGTCAGTGGTTAGCAACAGCCCTCATGACATCATGGTGACACACTATTCTGGCAGCATAAAAGCAGTACCTACAGAAAGCGAAGATACAAAACTTTTATCTTCAAATGTCTCATTAGGCAAGATTCTGATGATTGAGCATGGCTCTGGAGAAGAATTCAAAGGTGACAGCAGCACCACAGAACTAATGCCTAATGGACCCACTGATGAAATACTTGGAAATAATTTCTCATTTATTGATCAGGGATCTGGAGAAGCAGACACACTAATTAATTCAGTTGCAAAAACAGTGGCTTCACCCACTGGGAAACCAGAAGCACAAGAAGAGTATGATAAAAATGTCAGCACACTGTCTTTGAACCGTGTCTTCACTACTGAACCTGATGAGCTAGTCACAAGTACAGAAGATGAAGTAACCACAATGGGGACTGTATCTGACATAAGAATGGAAGAGAATAATAAGCTCATGACAGTGAGAGCTTTTTCTACAAAGATTCCTTTGGTGGAAGACATAGATTCTGAAGAAGACAGGCCAACAGAGTTTTCACCAAAAGCAGCAGAATATTTTGAAGAAACAACAACAGATGCACTCTTTAAAAGTACACAGGCTAATCATGAACATCTAGGATTTTTGAATTTTCCAACTATCAACCCACATTCAGAAGAAAAGGAATTAGAAACTGAATCTGTTAAAAAAATGCTTGAGCCATTTAATGATGACAGAGTAACTGAGCCAGCAAAGACTGAAAGGAAATACATAAGCTCCCCAGTTACAGATATAGAGCACAAGTATGAGTTGATACAGAATATTTTCCCTACAAAAGATATCCCCAGATCATTCTTGACACCTAAACATGAAAAGCCAACAAATAATGATCTCATCAGTGATCCATTATTTTCTGGACAAGGATCAGGAGATGATCCTGATGTTCCTTCTTCTGTAGTGCCATTGATTGTCACAGATATCATGAGTACTTCAATTGCTCAAACTTCTCACCTTGCAAATGTAGGACCCAAACTTTCAACGGACAAAACACAAGACTTTGAAAGAGGAAGCACTGAATCAAATACTGAAATTAATGAAGAAGTTACAAGTGCTGTAACTGAACTTCTGCCTGAAAGAGAAGAGCAGTTCTCCAGTTCAGTGATCACCAGTTCCCCAGGTTTAGCAGAAGAGAGTTCCCTGAACTTCAGTTCTGAAGTGATTACAGAGATAACACATTATTTTTCTGTGACGGAAGAACCTCACAGTAAGGAAACTAACTACAGGAGAGGAGAAAATGAGACAGATAGGACAACAGCTACTTCTGAAGATGTTTCTCTAGAGGAGACTTCACATTTGTTGATTAAAGACAGTGTAACTCCTGTTTCTGTAATACTGAGTGGAACTCCTAATCTTGTAACAGAAGGATCACTTCTGACATCAACAACAAAAATGCCAGGCAGAATATTATCTGAAAGTTCTGGAGAAGGGTCTGGATGGGTTGATGTTTTGGATTCTTCTTCTCCAAGTATGTTTACTCATTTATCAATACCCACAGTGTCAAAAGTAGAACTTAATGTTTCATCTACCATTCCTTCAGAAACTTATTCTGAACTTATGACAACAGAGGCACCAGTGGATGGGTCGCAGACTGTGGCCACTGAACGGACATTCCTTTTTACAGAGGAAAAAGAGATCGTGGTAAATCAACCTGCTGTTCAACCAAAGACAACAACATCAGAAGAACTAACAAGTGATACTGGAATAAATGAGAAAATTATCCCCATAATTGATGATAAAAGAAATGTTATATTGAATGTTTCTGTTTATGGGGATATTACACTAATTGAAGAACGGCTTCAAATCCCACCAGAAGAAACAACGATTATAGACATGGATCACTCAAAAACAATTCCCGAAGATATAATAAGTGTACAGACAATGCCAAATCCTGTCACAAAATTAACATATGGTGGTGATGATAGCACGACAGCTAAACAGGAGAAATATGACTCAACACCTGAATATTTCATAACCAAAGAGAAGACACTTGGATCTGGTGATAGTCTGACTACTTTGAGTCAGTCCAGTAATGAATCAGTAACAGGTGGGTTCAGGCCTACATCAGATGACAAGGATTTGGGTTCAGGGAATACTGAGTTTGCACCAGAAACTTTCATCACTACTGAAATCTCTAAACTGGGCATTTTCCTGCCAACAGTACCATCACTGGCAAGCCCTGATGTGCCTCATGAGCCTAAACATGATTTAACAAGCACAACAGAAGACACCTATAAGCTGAATACTTCAGCAAACAACCAAGTAATAGCAGATCAAAGTGAATCAACCTCTCTCTTTGGCTTTTCTGGAATGGGCCAAGAAGAACTGGATGACAAGCAGACTGTGCTTCCTTCCTTTACTGCAGTTTTAGCTACGGAGACAGAGAAGGCTTTGGCGACTCACATGCCTGATACAAGTATTGTCACCACACAGCGTACATCCCAACTGACAACTGTATCATCCAGCATGAATGAAGAAAAGCATCCTACAGTATACACAAACACAAAATCAGCATCTGCAGAGTATGAAGAAACAGATTCCATGGGCTTTCTTTCTGTACCTCAAACTCCTAAGTCCTCTGTAAGCATGCAGCTAGTTAATGGAGTATCTGAGCGTCCTGAGATAATAGTTGCGAGTACATCAGTATCAAAGGATTCAGATCAGTCCAACCATTCACCTGAAGGAACATACAAAGAGGTTAGTTCTGTTATTGAGGCAACATATAAACCACCCACTACTGATCATCTTGACAGAACAGAGTCTTCCCTGCTGGAGTTTTCTCTCAATCCTGTTTCAGAAAGCAAAACTACTGAAAGTACTCCTCATTTTAATGGACTTGTAACTGGCAGGGCAGAGGAGACAGATAACTCTGTAACGGCTGAGGAAGAAGCTACTCTTTCTGGAGATTCTCCATCAATACCTGTCTTGCCTACTGCTTTTCTGAGTTTTGGAGAAAGTGTGAGCACAGATGTTCCAGAAGTTAGCACAACAGAAGTTGAAGTTTCCTCGGGGAGAGTGAACACCCCCCAACAAGAAGATGACAGGAGTGCTGAGAAAGAGATCCCATGGCTTTTTTCCACTCCTGTTTCAGATTCACCCAATACTGTTGTGAGTGAAGTATTTAAACCTGAGCAGGAAGCAGTCACAGTGCTGCCTTCATCTTCACAACCTTTGGACAGAAGCGTGGCAACACAAACAGCTTACTTTGATCAAGAGGAGATCACAACAATTTCTTCTAACATTGCAACAAACAGCACTGCCCCTGGAAACAATCCATATCAAAATGAGCAGTCAACCCTAAGCTCTGAGGTGCCAAATACTATTGAACTTGTAACTTCATCGTTTTCCCTTCCGGAAGTCACTAACGGATCAGATTTCCTGATTGGCAGCAGTGTGGGTTCAGTTGAAGGCACAGCAGTGCAAATCCCAGGTAACTTCCTGATATGATTGCTGTCCTGTATGTTTGCTGTGATACTTGTAAATGTGTGTCTTAACTCTGATAAGTGTTGTGACAATTGGAGCACTGTGTGAAGTAAGAACAGAACTCCTGAGGCTTAGGCTTTGAGATCAGTGAAGCTGAAGTCCAGTGACTGTTGCTGAGTGTTTGCATTGTGGAGTCCTGGATCAGACTTGAGGTGACCAGTTTGGAAAGACAGGAAGGTAACATTCAGAAGGAAGGTAGAGAATTCATCTGTGATTACTTAATTTTTCAAGTTCCATCATGTAATTCTGTCCAACAGCTATTTGACATCATGATAGTATTTACACTGTTGGTATATAATAAGTGGTTCAGAACATATTTCAGATGATTTAGACAGCAGACCTAGTTGACACTATAGAATTAGGATTGTCTATAAGAATTAACGTCTCTTCACCTACAGAGTATCTTTCCAGACCAGAGAGAACTGACATGTTCAGCCTGTATGTCCTTTTAATTGGTTGATACAGTGTCCGTGTCTCATAAATTGCAGATGTTTTAGTTAGACACCATCTGCCACAGTATTTTGTTTTACATTATGGTTATTAGGCACCATTTCACCAAATGCACAGATGATGAAGTATAAGCACCATCGCTTCAGTACATATTGTAGTCTAGAGACTATAGATTAGCTGAAAAGAGGTGAACTGGCATAGTTTCTTTATTTTTCTTCAAATATTCCAGATAGTTGTCAATTTGAAAATGTTTACTGGGAAAATACCCAGTCCAAGGTAGAACAAATGGATAGTAGATGCACAAGAAACGTTGCTCACTATTTAATATATCTCTACAATTTGGAGTTTTAGTGAAGCAGTGGTTAAAACAAGCACTCTCTTTTAAGTACAGGATCAGATTCTTTTCAAAACCTCCAAAGTGAGATCCTGCCCACATAATCACAATCCCAAAATTATGCAGACAGGATTTTCTTCTGGAGGCTTTTAACTGAACCAGCTGCTTTCCAGTGACTAGATAAGAGATCCTGGTACTTTAAGAGGGCTCCTTTGAACATCTGACTTGCAAGGGTAAAATAGATCTTACTTGTCTTTTCTTTCATAAAAGATTGGTTTGGAAAAAAACCACAATAAAAACAAATCTAAACTCTTCTAATATCTCTGAATTTACAGAACTATCTTACCCCTTTTGTAAGTTTTATAGGCCAGGGCTTTCTTCTTGTATGCCTGAAGGACTGTCTATATGATTTTCCACTAGCTCTGAGAAGTTGATACTTAGAAATGGTTTTCTAGTGCATACTTGTTTGTGTGAGTGATTGCTCCTAGGCATTAAATCAAATACAAATACCAATGTATCTAAACTCAATTGAAATAAACATCACTAGAAGGCATAACGCTCTACCAGAAAAACCTATTTAAATAACATGGATACAACTGAGGATTCCACAGCAGGTAAGCTTTTAATATTTAGTTCAGTTACAAATATATCCAGTACCTCAGCTTCTGTTCTTGAAATGTGTTTTTAAGAAAGATGTGGAGAAATTTCTATGTATGAAAAATTCCTTTCAAGGAAATAAGACTTTGTGGGTATTGATTGATTAAATATAGCAAAGTGAAACAACAGCAGCCAACCAATATGTTCTGTGTACCCAGTCATTCTACATGAACTAACCCTGTTCAAAAAGAAAAGCATTTTCCATTCATTTTGCATATGCTTAACTGTTTTCAGCTATAATTAATTGCTATGTCATGCGAACTAAATCCACAACAAAATATCATGACTGCCAAATAAGTAAAAATTGCTATGAGAAAATATAGCTCTTAGAATTATGTGTATTGGGTCATAGTAAGTGCCATGTTGTTAAAGTTTAAAGTAATCATGTTTGAAAATAAGACTTACTGTTTTACCAAACTGTCTTTTGTAACTACAGTAAAGCCTGAATCAGTGCAGAAATGAAGATCCACATTCCTTTCAAGTACAGAGTCAGTTTTCTTTTTCTACTTGTTTAACAGGACAAGATCCATGCAAAAGCAATCCCTGCCTTAATGGTGGTACCTGCTATCCACGTGGCTCATTTTACATCTGTACATGTTTGCCAGGTTTCAGCGGTGAGCAATGTGAATTAGGTAAGATGATACCATCTACATACTAATTATCTGCATACTGATCATCTCTTCTTCCATATTACTAATGATAGGATGAGGAGAACTGGCCTCAAGCTGTGTCAGGGGAGGTTTAGACTAGACATTAGGAAGAAGTTCTTAACTGAGAGAGTGGTTGGGCACTGGAGTGAGCTGCCCAGGGAGGTGGTGGAGTCACCATCCCTGGAACTGTTGGAAAGGTGAGTAGATAGAGCATTTGAGGCCATGGTCTAGGGGTTAGGGGGATGTTGGGATGAGGGCTGGACTTGGTGATACTGGAGGTCCTTTCCAGCCACAATGATTCTATGGTTCTATGATCAATCCCAGTATAAAATTTTCATACCTGTCATCTGCAGGAGTGTTCTGTTTTGAAGGGTACACTTACTTTTGGAAAACTCTGCAGTGAGAGCTTAAGAACAGTTACCCCTTTTGTTCTCCTCATGAAGTGCACAGGTGTATAGGCACAAAAATATGAGAGAATTGACAAAAATTCATGACATTACATTAGTAAATACATCAAATAAACCCAAATAAACATTAATATGTAGGTTTGATCTTAAAAAAAAGCTTTGTGCAACTATTAGAAAGGGTGGTAAAATAAACTAACTCTAATGTGCTGGGAACCCGAACACTGCATACCAGCTCGGTATGTTTTCATGGAAATTGTAAATATGATCATAATTATATGCATCTTTTCCATCAATTAGTATTTTGATACCTCTTCTAGGTAAGGGTCTGGTTTTCAAGCTGCCTGTGACATCTGTTTTTAGCTGTTATGACTGTGGGTTTCAAGATATTCACCAGCACAATTTAAAATAATCAGCTTGCCTTTTGAGCTGGCAAGTCAAAGCAGGGTAAAGTAGTAGTTTTTCTCTTTAGCATAGAGCTCATTTAGGCTTTTGAAAATCTGTAAGTTTAGTTCTATGATAAATACCAGAGATTTGACTGTTGTGACAAATTTGAAAGAAAAATATCTCATGCAACGCTGCTAAAATAAGTTCAACTCATCAGGAAAAAACCCCCTGCCACCCCGTAGGCTGATAGCCATTCGTTGCAATTATGGTTACAAACTAGAGGTCAGAGGTAGAAGATTTCTCTTTTTTTTCTTTTTTTTTTCAGATTATGAAAGAATAATTTGGCCACTTCCAGAACTCTTAGTGCTTTATTAACCGATAGGAGTGGGACATTCCATTACCAGTTTTCCTACAATAATATGTTTCTTGGTGCTTTAGAAAGTCAAATTTTAGCCTTGAATATAGGGATATTCTGGATATAAGGCATAAAATACTGATTTGAGAGCTTTCTAAATGACTGGAAAACATAAAACCTGGCTTGAAATTTGGATAGAAGTAGGTTTTTTTAAGAAAGAAAAATATTATAAAAAATTTCTCACAGGATGCAGCAATTATTCCTAGAATTGCACAACAGTTTCTTGGTTTGTAGGTATGCTTATCTTCTTTCTTGTATTTTAATAATTACTTCCTGCAGTTCACTTTGCACTAAGATGTTTGCAAAATCTGTGCTGAAGTTTATGCTTAGATTGTTTCAGAGGAACAACACTCATTAGAAAACATCAGACAAACTTCATAAAGCGACATCCTAATGTGTCCTCTGCAAATGCATGCATGAAGTATTATATGGAGTGAACTACTGCTCCTATTTAAAAGGCAAAGGAGAGTGTTTTAGCAGTCAGAGGAGTCATAGAATCACAGAGTCATGACTCTGACTCTCTGACTGGTTGCTAGAAACAGCAAATGCAAACCAATAGGATGCCAGGGCATGCTTCTTTACAAAATGAAGTTAGTCATCTGTTTGATGCTACATGACAAGATTTCCAGCATTTGAGAAATTTTTAAGATACTTGAAGTCTTGAAGAGTTGGGTTTTTTTTTACTTCATGGTCATACACTCACGTAAAATTTTCCAGCAGTGTGGGAAATACTACACACTGCACGCTATCATTGTTTCTCAGCTACATGATAAATAAGTGAAGTTGCAGATTTTAGAAATTATCTCAGGAGTGTGATTGCAGGATATAAAATTGTGGATCAGTACTTCCTGAGGAAACAGCCTGTGGAAATTCTTAGTGACTTGCGGATGAAGAGAAAGGATGCTTGTGCATAGTGAAATCAGTAATCAGGCAAAGAAACCGGTCACTTCGATCTTTTCCAAGCCTTCTTCCTCTGGATTGCATTGGCTCTGGTAATAAGCATGACTAAAGTTGAAGAACATTTTCTTTCTCAGAGGTGGGTGGACTATAAAAATACTTTTATCTTTATGTTGTAGATATAGACGAATGCCAGTCTAACCCATGCCGGAATGGAGCCACATGTATAGATGGGCTCAATACTTTTACTTGCTTGTGTCTGCCAAGCTATGTGGGTGCTCTCTGTGAACAAGGTAAGGCATATTCTTTAATCTATGGTGATCAAAGTAATCCAATTCCCTTTTAATACCCTTCTGGATTAACTAGACAAAGCCTCCTATAACTAAGGGGATGGGAGAAACTGACAAGATCAGTGGGAAGTCATCGGTGATGAGGAGTGTGAGAAGGTTTTGTTAGTCCTGTGTTTTTTGGCTTAAAACTTTTTTATTTAAGGTTACATATGGACCATCTTTTCTGGATTGATGAGAGTAAAGTCTGTCCACTTGTTAATCTGATTGGAGGTGGCATTACTGCTGTACTGAACATAAAATGATTCATTGGGCAGTTTCTGGGTCAAAATAATGAAAGGCATTCATCAGTTGAGTGGCTTTAAGGCAAGAACAGTCTGATTGTATTGGCTTGCAAACTACTGGAAAGACACATGAAGAGGTTCTCTCATTACTGTAGTGATGCTTATGGGATAATGAGTGGGAGCAAAGCTACTCTCTGGTTAAGCTTCTGTCTTAAATATTGTATACAGAATGAAAGACATATCAGAACCTATTATTTCCAGCAAGCATCCCTGGAAGGTAGGAATAGTTTATTCACTGAATACACCAAATTATATGTCCATCCACTGGGAACTATAGCCTTGACAATTTCATCCCACCGTTTTGAAACTGATGTGTTTTGTGATAATTATAGAAAAATATAGGTCAGTATCACAATTAAAATTGTGAACTATTTTCTAAATTGGGCAATGAGATCAGATAAAGCACCGAAGATACTGCAATTGTTAGAGTATTTCCTGTAGGAAATCCCACTGTGCTTACAATAAATATTTACAGTGCAAGATGCCTACTCAGTATGTGCATGTAGGAGGTGAAATAGGGCAGCAAAATCTGTTCTGTCAGTAAAATTAATTAAGGAGTTTCCATGGGAAAAAGAAAAGATGTTCCCGAGTGTACTTTACAAAGCTTATGAAAATGCTTCTTTTCTTCAGCTCAGTGGGTCTGGTCACAGGTGAATGAACCAGAACTTTGGATCTGTTTAATTATTATTGTGTCTTATCTTGTTTGTTTCTTATCTTCAGTGAAAGGCAGTTTGCAAACTCTTCCAGCTCTGCCTACAAGGATTTGTTTGTTGAAAAGTCTCAAAGTTGACCAGCTCCAACACTTCTCACTGTTTAACTTTTTCAGTAGTCTGGCTAACCTTGTAATTAGAAAAGACTTTCTCAAGCTGTTCTCCAAAATTATAAGTTGACAGTGTTTTCACAACAAAAGAAATAAATGTTCTCACTCCCTTCCTCCCAGCAAACGCTCAGCAGTGAGTGGGTCTAAGTACCATGGTAGCTTTAAGCTGCTTTTTATGGCCAACCTGAGAGTGCATTTTAGGTGGTTAATGGGAACATTTCCTAGTTTGTCAATCAGAACCAGAGCTCTGCTCACTCAGCTTTGGAATTTAAATTTCCTCCACTTAAAATCCTGCAGTGGTTTGGGACCTGGGAAAAGCATTTAGTGCCAAATTTCCACTCCACCAGACAAAATAAAACTGTGTTGGCGATTCAGACACGGTTGTCTGGCAAGCAGGCTTTATTTAAAGGCACCAGTCCTGACCTCACTAGATTAAAAGACCAGCCAGAAAGACAGAATACGTACCTCAGTGCCACAGGAAAGGTGGGGTTGAGCAGACCGAGATTATGTTTCATGTGATGGGTTAGGATTTTAGAAATAGGCTGTGGAGTGTATTTGCCATACCATCCATCCCCTTTTCCATGCATGTGAGGCAGTGCTGCCGAAAAAGAGCTTACAGCCTGTGCAGGAAGACACCTACTGGGAGAGTCTCTGGGGGTTTCCAGGAAGGAGAAAGGCAGAGGTCTGGAGAGAAGTTAGCATGAATGGACATGTCTGAGGGAGGCTCAGTTTCAGTACTCTTTTTTTTTTTTCTCCAATATGTATTGTTCATTTTACTAAGCTTCAAAAAAAGTCAAGCAGAAGGTTTTTCTTAGGCATCATGCTGAGTATTCAAAATGCCATGGAAGAGAATGGAAGCAGAAACAGTGGATTGCCTTTTGAAATGAAGCTCAAAATAGGAGACATCTCCACCATGTTTTGGTCCCATGACACTGGTGCAGAAAAATGTGTAGAGCTCAGCATTTCACCCAAATGCCACCTTAAGACATTTCCAGCCTGAAGGGTCTTTGGCTGATGTATTACAACTTTGTCAACATCAGGAGTGGGTGTGATCAAAGGACAATGCAGATATGCATCAGGGAGCTCCAGCAGATGGTGAAAGTTAAAGGAGCCTTCAGGGTGATCTGACCTAGAGTGAGGGAAGTCAATCCTGAGACTCAGTGAGCTGTAATTGGCTCACTGACAGCTATTTTTTGTGCCAGGTGGAAACAGTTCAGCAGACAATCTGATCCCAGGAGCTTCTTGAAGAGAGCTCAAGTTGTCTGATGTTAGAGTGTCTAAGGGTGTTTCCCTTTAAACTGAAATGGTAGCTCAGTAAACCATCATTGCTTTTGGTACAACTAGATTAAGAAGAGTACCTACTTTAGGTAATACACTCTTTAGCCCACCATATGTACGTTTACTTTTTGCATACCACTTGGTGACATTTAAGCATCACTCCTTAAAATGCAGAAATATCCCCAAACCATTGCAAGTTGTGGCGGATTTTGATGTGAATCTTATCCTGGGAGGGTCATCACATATTCCGTTGACAACTATCTGTGAAAAGACTATGAAAATTCTCTCAGTGGTCAGATAAATGAGCTCAGATACTGAAGGGTCACTTTGCAAGCTCCACGTTTGGGGGAAAAAAGAGAAGAGGGTTGTTTGTTACCTTATCTCACACCAGGCTGGTGGAACCTACTGCAGAGAACAGAGTTTAAGGATCAACAGTCTTTAGAGACTGAGGTTGCTGTTGCATTGTCTGGCTTTTCAATTTATGTTGAGGAGTACCTTGAGACTTGCAATATGAACCTCAATTTCAAGAATAGATGTTCTTTCTGAGACTTGGTTAAACACTTCCAAATTTTTCTTTTCCTTCTTTGTCTGGCTAAGTTTCCTTTACTCTTTCACCTGTTGCCATCCTGACTGGTGACTGCCTGCTTTCAAGGAAGGATGTTTGTGTTTTATGCTTAAGGCTTGGCTTTGGCTGATGCAGGACCTCTGCCAGCACACCTAGGCCAGTGTGTTTACCAAATGCAGCTGCACACATGGGCCCACGAGCCAAAATGGCACATATGTGCTTGTTACAGTACTTGCCTCCTTGGGATAATACAACCAGCTGTTCTCTCATGTTTTTAAATCATCATATCAGGAACAATGGGTTTTTTTATAATACAAGTTGGTGTTCAAATATCTGTGATTATTCCAGTCTTATTTCATTCAGTTTGTTCCCAGAGCTTGGTAGCTTGGGATGGAAGTATTTGGGAAGTACTCAGTGTGAAGAGGCTTCTGAAAACAGATGGTCTTTAGCTGATGTCTTTCAGCTGAGAAGGGTTTATTATATTTAGCAGATAAATGGTTTCTCCTCAAGATGTGTGGGCTAATGGGCCTCAGACACCTGTTCATTAGCTGAAGGCAGACGGTCACAGAAAAAGTTCACAGCTGAGTGGGACTTTTGTTAGGTTCTACTACCTGTGTTTCAGTCTGTATTTTCTTTTCAAGCCTCTTGCAGAGTGTCTAGAAAGACAAGGGAGCTATTGTCAGCAGCATGGTGCAGCTGTTGAAAAAGCGGTACCTATCTACTTTTCAAACCTCCAGAGAGCCTACTTTTTCTAATACAGAGTTTTGAGATGTTGTTATACGTACACAATTGCAGTCACAGAGAACAGAAGTGGTGTAAGTAACTCCTTGCACACATCACTGAGCCTGCAAACTGTCGTAAATCTTAAGACTAGTCAGACAGATTTTTAAATACTATAAATATGGCAAGCCATGCTTCAGTCTTTCCATCACGTTCTGCAATAAGGCTACAGAAAACTGTGATTACCTTCCTGGATAAGTACACACTGAACAAGGTGTATTGTATTCAGCAATGCCTGTACTACTTTGCTCACGGGTGATCAAGTCAGAAAATTTACAGCCGCCTGCAATTAGACTTTAGTGGTTTAGTAAAGGCATTTTAAACTTACACCCATATTTAGCCTTTACCTTTGTGTCACCCTCTCAGCTTTTTAAATGTTTTGTTAACACATGCACTTAGGACAAAATCTCCACAATTTTACTTGCCTGATTTACGTTTTCCTCCTCTAGCCTACTACTTCTCCATTTCCCTATTCGTTTTCATCCTTTCCTCATCATCCTCTCCTTTAAAAAAGCAACTAAGCACACCCCCCCCAAAAAAAAAAAAAACCAAAAAACCAACCCAAAAATACCAATAAAAACACAGATAGGTAAACTTATTCAGTCTTTTCCTTTATGGGAAACAACATGCCATTTTGGAGAGAAAGGAGAGTTGTACATGCTCTGCACTCTATGCACTGAAGAGTCATCATTATGCATCCTTTGTCTTAAGGAGAGAGCTTTTGTTATGTATATCATTCTTTGAACCGAGTCTTCCATATTTTGTATTTTCAAGACTCTGCCTCCCCCAGGTGCCTTTCAGCAGGTCTTCTTTTGGGGCGTGTGCTTCTTCCCTAGCAGGGAAGACTTGCTTGGAATACTCTGGAAATGTTCTCTGTTCACGATTTTCTCAGCATGTAATGCTGCTTGTTGCTATCTGACTTCTTTCCTGTGGGACAAGAGAGTCCCTGAACAAGATGAATAATGAAATCTTAAGTGCCTTCAGAGAGGACATAGCATTGTTAGTCAGCATCACACGGTTAAACAAGTATTCTAGAAAACCAAGGGCAGGCTAAACTTTTAGATAGCCTAGAAGCCACAGATTGACACTGTATCAGCACCTTGCACCTCATACAGAATGCAAAGAGTGAAAAGATAAAAAACCTAACAAGTTGGTTGTATAGACTACATTCCTTTTCCATATCTGGAATTACGAAATAAGCAGTTTGTTCCAGCTTAACTTGTTAAAAATAGAGGAGAGACAATCAGTGCAAGCTCTGGGCTTTTGGATTTGTTACATTTACGTTCAATATAGGAGAAAGGGACTTGGGGGTCCTAGTGGACAAGGAGATGACTATGAGCCAGCAGTGTGCTCTTGTGGACAATAGGGCCAACAGCATCCTGGGAGCTGGGGGATCAGAAGGGGGGTGGTTGTTCTTTCTCCCCCTACCTACTCTGCACTAGGGAGACCGCATCTGGCGTATTGTGTCCAGTTCTGGGCCCCTCAGTTCAAGAAGGACACAGAGCTGCTGGAGGGTGAACATAGAGCAAGGAAGATAAGGAAGTAGAACACCTCCCTTATGAGGAAAGGAGCTGGATCTCTTGAGCTTGGAGAAGAGGAGGCTGAGGGGTGACCTCATTAATGTCTATAAATATGTGAGCTGTGGGTGTCAGAAAGATGGAGCCAGGCTCTTCTCAGTGTCATCTGGTGACAGGACAAGGGGTAATGGGTGCAAACTGGGACATAAGAGGTTCTGTGTAAATATCAGACAGAACTTCTTCCCTGTGAGGTTAATGGAGCATTGGAACAGGCTGCCCTGGGAGGTTGTGGAGTCTCCTTCTCTGGATACATTCAAGACTCGCCTGGATGTGTTCCTGTGTGACTTGGTCTAAGTGATCCTGCTGTGGCAGAGGGATTGGACTAGATGATCTTTCGAGGTCCCTTTCGATCCCTAATAATTCTATGATGTCTATATTGATGACTTTTAGAAAGCTATTTTGATACTAGACTGCTGAGACAATGAGTGCTGTGTAGTCTTGCTACAAACTGCCTGAGAAATTCTGCTAAGCCTCTGTAGCTACGTGCTTTCACTCTTAAATCCATCTATTTACTTGTAAGGTCTACTTTTTAATGTGGTAGATTTAAAATCTTAAAAAAAGAAAAGATACTTTGCTGCTTTAGGAAATGAAGGCTCTTTATGCTATGAAATAAGGACTAGCTCATATTGTGAAGAAATTATTCCACAGTTGTCTTTCAGGTGGTAGCTGTTCAAATCTGAGAAGCATCATAATTAAAGAATTTGCAGTAGTGTGTTGCTAAAGCATTCTGTAATATTTACCTTTTTATGTACTAATGCAGAAAGAGCCCTTTTGACTAAAACTTATCAAGGACCATTGCTTTATTGAAAATAGGAAACCCAGTTTCATATCCAGAAATATTAATACATCTGGAAAGGTCCAACAGCTTCTTCTGGGCACAGTTTTAATTAGGGATGGATAAAACTTAATGGGAAATGGCAAATTCCAGTTTGGTGGGTGGGTGAAGGCCAAGCTTTGTGTTCTGTTCTTCAACATCCTGTACCCCATCAGGATTATCCATCATGTACTTACTGAGACAAGCTATAATCTTGTGCTGTAGTGTACATTATGATGCTTTTTCATCTGTCATAACTAACATCCTGAGGTTTCCCTTCTCTTTCTCTCATTCCTTCCTAACCCTTCCTCTTCTCAGGGACAAGTTCTCATCATCAAGCTCAGCACAGATGTTCTGAGGTGTTGTATTTGCTATGCCTATCTTATTGATATTTGCCTGTGATTCGTTCCTTCAGTGTCAGTGTAGAGGCAAACTTGGTACCAGAACATTGTTGTTTCTTGCCATCTATTCTGTTTACAGTTGCCTAACCTTGACAAAATAATTGTCAAATCCACCCATTGTACTGTTTCAAGGCTCCTGTTTATTTCTCTTAAGACGAAAGGGTATACTGGCTGGTGTGAACTTCTGTCTTGCACATCTTATCTTGTACAAGAAAAGACAAAGTACATTTCATCACTTGGTATCATGACTTTACAGCCTTCCTTAGAAACTGATGTCCTTTATTTTCAATTTTCACTTGTGTTTGTCCTAAACCAAAGTGACTGAGGGCAGTCACTCAAAGAGAACTATTTGGCCTTGCAAGTAAAAGTTCTTATCCCCATTTACAAACTCAATAAACTCATGAACTCTAACCGCAGTCCATCACTGAGGCACTCCATTCATCCAGAGCTATGGAGAGAGGATGTCCTTAGGTTGTCCAGATACAGCACGATTTGATTCATGGAAGCTCACAAAGTTTCCACTTACAGTTATACTCCTTACACATATAAGTAATATTCTTGCAGCTTGTACTGAAACTGGGTGAACACAACTACTTGAAAATGTAATGAGGTCTCAAGAGTGAGTATTCATTGCATATATTTCTACTGCTTAATGGGTTGGTATCTTGAACTTTTGCTCTGCATAAAATCCATCTGCTTGGATGAAACATGCCTGTGTTCCACAGCCATTGACAAAGATGTGTTGTATTTCCCTGTCACAGACACGGAGACGTGTGATTATGGCTGGCACAAATTTCAAGGACAGTGCTACAAATACTTTGCTCATCGGCGTACATGGGACACAGCTGAAAGGGAATGCCGTCTTCAGGGCGCCCACCTTACAAGCATCTTGTCTCATGAGGAGCAAATCTTTGTGAACCGTATGTACTGTTAGGATTCCTCTAAACAGGAGTGGGCAGTGAGGGTTCTGGGCTAGTGAAGGATCCTCCTGATGTCTCAGCTTTTACCCCACTATCTTAAACTGTATCTATAGAATACTTACAGGAGCACACTTTGTGTTCTTCAAATTTATTTTTGCCATCAATGCAAGTTCTTTATCACTATTAAGTTGTTACTTGTTACACAGAAAATACTTCTGTTTTGAGGAAGAGAACAGGAACTATTGTTTTGGCATTAGAAACTGATGAAATATTTTTTTTCTGGAGGCTTTCAATTTTTTGAGCACCTGACATCACTGACCACCCCACTGACTATTGTGTTAGGTTGGTATAAAGGAATAGTTCCTGTATGTTGTGTTGTGCATTCTAGGCAACACTAGTCATGGCATAACAAAAATAGAAAAATATAGATTAAAATTTCTGCTTTTATTATTTTAATCCTTATTACTTTTTTATTTTAATTCCCTTCATACACATTCAGGTAGGAAACCACTTAGTTTTCTTTGGAGGACAACATCAGGAGGAAAAAGATATGATTGTTTAAAAGTGTTACATGAGAATCAACATTTTTATAGACATCCCAAATTAAAGCTGGAAAGTTGAAAAACATCCTGTAGACACTTATAGAATAATCTTAATAACAGGATCCATGATTCATTCTGTGCAAATACTTTTTATTTTCTGTGGTAAAATCTCTTCCATTTATGGGAAGGTTAATAAAAATATCCTGTTGGTTCCTTAGGTATTGGGCATGACTACCAGTGGATTGGCCTCAACGACAAGATGTTTGAGCGTGACTTCCGCTGGACTGATGGTAGCCCATTGGTAAGATGCCTTTGAAATTAAATCACTCATTCATTTCTCCTTGTGGTGGCTTATCAAATTCCCAAAAGCAAAATGAGAAACTTCATGAAAAAAATGCAGTCACTATGTATGCAGTACCCAAGCAAACAGACAGAAAACTCTCGTTTTGGAGTAACTACTATTTTTTGCTACTGTTCTGAAATCGTACTCTGAGTTCTTATTTTTGTATATGTGAGTTCAATCAAAGCTTCCAAACAGGAAAATTCCAAATATCTAAGACTATCATTTAAAGATCTTTGCTGAAGTTGGTTTGTGTTCTTCTGGTCTTACACCAGGACACGTGTGAATTCTCCTCTCACATTTGTATATTGAGCAGAATGGACTTTTCAGATGAGGTTATAGCATTCAAGCTCTTGCCTTCTCTAGGCCTGTAAGAGTGCACAAACATTGTTGGAGACCATTCTAAGCTGTATGATGGTTCTACACTTGGGATGAAGAAGCAAACATCCTTGAATGGTTCAGGACACCTGTAGCCAATAATAGGACTGTAAAGCTTTAACATGCTGTTGATACCTACTGTTGCCTTAAAACAAGAAGGAGGATCAAGAAGAGAAAGAGCACTCTCTACCCACTTCAATTAACTTGAGTGAAAGAGCTGATGGATATGGAAAATAACTGAGCTCTTTCCAATTTAAAAAGTCTCATGTAGAAGAGACAGATGATGTATTGCTGTTTAACACCCACTGAAGAACATTACATAAAAAGCCTTCATAATTGGTTATGTTTATTATTTTCCTTTCCAGTTGTGATTTTTTTCTTAAAGCAAAAAGCTTTAAGAAAGCTTTAAGAAAGCATCTGGACATACATGTTCCCACCTGTATGCAGTGATCATTGTTGCATACAATGTGTCTACAACTTATGTAGAAGGACACCTGGGTCACAGCATCTAAATCGTCTAAATGAGAAGAGGTTTAAAGTCCTCTAAAATTACTCATAAATAAAACCGTTTTTCAGGGAAACAGCTGCACATGCAGTGACAGCACAAAGAGAAGAAAAAAGAGTTTAAAAAAGTTTAATTTTATTAATTTTCTCTTGCCTGCCTTCCTGTGCCTTTGGGAGCACAAGGTGGGCCATGGCTTTGGACTGTATCCATTCTGGATGAGTCCATTCTCTGTCTTCTGATACTGCTTCTTACACCTCACTGACAGTAATAGGCACCTTCTAAAGGTAGTTTAGGTTTAATTAGAGTTTGGAGGTGATTCAAAGAGTCTACACCTCACTAAAGGGATCTAAAGTTAAGTTAGATAAATTTGCACATACACTGCCTGAAAGGGCAGTCCATATTACACTGGGAAATGTAAAGTGAGATACATGCTCCTATATTCCAAACCCAAATTTGTTATGTCATTAAATCATGAATTCAAAGAAATCAAAATCAAGGCTGAGATTCTGGCTTTTAATTCAGTCTAATTTTCAATCTAATTTTCAGTTTTAAGAAATTAAGGTACTGTAGGTACAGAATGAGACCATCTGTCCCACAGATTTCTCTTTTGATTGATCTTTTTTCCACTTTGTTTTCTTTTTTAATGCCTTCCCTCTGTCTGTTCCTTCAGACACAACTTAGGTGTTGCTTGAAATCCTTTATGTTCATTGCTTTAATAACTTTCCCTCATAACTTGTTCCGTATGGTTTCTGGAATCCATGGTTCTGAGCAGCTTCCTCATTTCCTAGATGTTAAGATATTTCTCACACTTTTTAAACCCCTCTTCGGGTGTTCTTACTTTTTCAGTAATTAAAGGGAACAATAATTTAATTAAATGCATGTATCAGAAGTATTTCCCTGATGATATCTTAGAATCCCAGTGAACTTGAATACTGATCCAAAAGTTATATTAGTTATGTATTTGCAGATGAACAGTAGCCATGGTAGCTTTAAATGTATTAATATGACTCATATGATCATAAATATGGGCATTATTACATCAACACTCGGGTTCTAACTTGAATTCTGAGATTAGAGGTAGCTCTTGCTTACAGGTAAACTTTTCCCATATCAGAGTGTAATTCCATTGATTCTAAATTTGTGCCCAGCTCCATGCTTTCTCCAAGACACTATCTACCTACAATTCTGTTCAACTTTTCTAGCATAGAGAAGAATTTATAAGGTCTGTTGAGGATTCCTCTAATACACGAGGTTTTTTTGGAGAAATTACCAGCTGCAAGATAGATTATGCATCTACAGATGATGTACATTCAACTTTATCTTGATACTTGTTTGATTTTTTTTGCTAATAACAATTCACACAGTTTTAGTGGAATTTGAGTTAAAATAAGAAGTTCTGGTGCTTGGCAGACTGAAAGCATCATCATCAGCAAGACCCATTGGGAATGTAATTTTTGGTCCAGTGCTGCTATTGGCACAGTACTGCCTAGATGGAATATTTAATGTGATGCACTTTAGTGATTTCCCTTTCACATGAGTTTGCTTTTTGACCAAAAATAAACCCCCTAGATTTGGGAGTCATTGAACCACAGGCTCTACCAATGGAGGTTGTGGAACAAGGTTTGGATAACTTTCCATGGATATAAGGAAATCCATAACTGAAATATTTAGTATGTTGAAAGAAAATCGTTGGCAGGTGTTGGTGGATATTTTATTAGCATTTTCTGGAAGAGGGTTGAAATACCTTTTGGGTTTTTTTTTCTTTACACCTAAAATGTAATTGAACCAATTAATTCAACGAAAGGAAATCAGTCTCTTTTTTTGACATTTTATCTCATGCCAAGTTGTGCTTCTCCAGATTTTTTTGAACTGGACCTAAGTGCCAGCCACCATTAAATATGGCAGTTGGACAAAACACATACATGAATTCTTTAGAAGTAGAGGGGAGCACAATTCTTGTGGCTTCATGTGAGATGAGAGTGATAAACCCACCTTTATCATTGGCCTGTAATGCTTAAATTCTCTTATGAGGTTGTGGAAATTTCCCTTACTTCATGGATTCATGAATGATAGTTTCACCAATGTTAAATAAGCAAGGGTCATTCATTTTTCTTGTGCAGTGTCCAGATGAGATCAGTTCATACCTCCTCAGCAGTGTGGGCAATTTGTTTGTTTTCTTAAGGTGTTGGGGACAATGTGATCAAGATTTTTTCAAAGTGAGCGCATAGAAGGTTCTTTCTGGGAAACAGACACTGTACCTAGGCTATGCTTGACAGAATCACGGCCCTGCTGAAAGCAGGGACAATTCTTTAGCTTCCTAGTAGTGGATTAACTACAGTTAGCTGCTTTTGATATCTCGGCATGTTTTTTTTAACCCCTATAGAAAATACTCTCTGTTAACTATTCATCCAAAAAAAAAACAAAAAAAAAAAAAGCAGCCCCTCTACTCCTGTGTGTGCTTTTCATGTATCAACTGGAATTTACCATTGAATTGCAAAAATAAGTTCAGTAAGCAAGTCTACTATTAAGTCAAGAATGATCTTGTAAATACATGCTCTGATTCTCAGAATTCCTCCAGGAAACATCTTGAATAATGGAGTAAGTACAATTGGATTCAGTGAGAAAGCTAGGAACAGTATTTAAGGCTTTATGGTCCACATGATGTTTGTTCATGTGCCTATTGAGACTACTTGTTTTCTGTAGCAAGAACTTCTAACACAAGAAAAATGATCTAAAAGAGAAATGGGCATACTCTTAAATTGTAATGCTGTAGGCTCTGTCTCTGCAGAGAGAACTTGAGGAGGCTTTTTACCTACCCCATTGAAGTGTTTCATCTGTGTGCTTTTAGGGGATTTTGGCAGGTTTACTTCTTACATGTAACATACTTTTTAATTCAATACTGCTCAGCAATTTCCTGTGTTTCAGGCAAAATGTTAGAATTTTATGCAGTGGGTTGTGCTGTATAGATGAAGTCTCAAAGGTGTTTTTTCAGCATGCTGTACCCACTACATTCCAAACACAAATAGCCGGAGAATTGCAAAATAATATGAATAAAGTAGTTGGATCATAGCTCTTGTGCACTAAAGTTTAATCATCAGTCCAGGTGCTGCTTTCCCATAAACAAAATACTTTAATTAGACTGCATTTTATTGGCTGGGGCAATTTGCTTTTATTTGTCTTTTTTTTGCGATTTATTAAAAGAAAATAATAATTGAGAGCTCCTTGGCTAAGGTCAGAGCATGTCTTCAAAGGAGCTGCTTGGCTAAGTTTAGGCTACCTTGCACAATATGCAGAACAAAATAAGCTGTAATGATGCTAAGCTGTGGAATCCATTGCTGGCCACCCATATGAATCAAATTTGTTCTGATTTGCTGTAATGGATCCATATGGTAGGAAACAATCTTTTCTCATCTACAATGTGCTCCTGCTCTCTGTCTCTTTATTTGTTCTTCTTTCTGTTTTTTGAAAGAAAGGATTTTTCAGTATTTCTAGTGTTTAGTAGCAGAAATTGTTCACTTTTTACATGGAGGAGAAACAGCTGATTGCAGCTGTGTCAGTACAATATAAAAAGTTAATGCTTTTTCAGGAAACCTAGGTCCTCACTTGTGCAAATTTGGTGAGGAGTTGTGGATCAGGGGCTGCTGCCTACAAGGGTGGGCTTGGCATATCAGCAACGTCTGAGACTGCATGGACCAGTAAGAAGGGAATTAGTAAGCTGTACGTTTTGGTATAACTAGTCCTGAACTTTGGGTAGTTAGTCTCAAAGGCAAACATAGTGGGAGCAAGTACTGAAGTGTGTTTGGAGAACTGACAGCACCCCAATATCTTTAGGGCTTAATTATTCATCACTTCCTAAAAATTGAGCCAATTTCTGCTTAAGAATTTTCAGGTGTGATTACACTGACAGATGCAAGAGGCAGAAGAACATAATATAGTATTTTTAAAGAGATGTTCTACTTTTCTTCTATGGCAGGGTATCTATAGGGCTGTTCTGTTGGCATTTGATGTGGGAAAGCATTAGCTTTCTTCTGATACACAGCCTACACAAGAATAAAAATGGCTATATGTAAGACTTTGCTTATGTTTATAAAAAATTACAGAATAAAGATTATTCTTACACTTTTCTGTAGACTATCCCCCCAGTATTTCTGTGGTATTAAACTTTTTAAGAAGGAATCACAAATAACTTTTATCCCACAATTACAAAAGCTCTGAGCAGTAAAAACAAATAATTAGGGAAAATTGCAGTGATACAGGAGAAGAAAGCAAGGGCTAAGTACTCGCACAACAGTGTGAAGAAAGGGATTTGTCTATGACTGCTTGGATCTGTCTTCATAATCTGTTAATTTGACATAATACAAACTACAAAATAACAGAACTTGCAGTATCAGTGTAGATATTTAATAATTGGCTGGATCAAAGGAAGAGTGAACACAACATGACACTTGAAAATATCTTAGGGAAATTGAGTTTAAATAATTCAATTAGTTCTGCGAATACCAACTTTTACAGCTGTAAAGCACTCTCATCCAAAGAGCAAAAAAATCTGGTGTTGCTTTTGGCAGCTTCTCCATTGTATTTGGGTTGCTGGCATTTCACTGCTAAGGACACTTGTGAGCAGGCACAGTGGTAAAGGAGTCCCTTGCAGCTATTCATGTTATGGATTAAGCACATATAGCTACTTGGGGTTGAGCCTTGGGCCTCCATCTCACAAGGGGAGTTATTCATATCCTTTGGAAAATGCTGTTGGTAATTAGTGCTTTGTAGGGCGGTGAGCTCACTGCCATTACATAAGATTAGTGCTGTAATAAGGAGCTGGCTAGTGTCTGTGGCCAGATTGTCTGTCACTTGGAGAATGTTGCCAGCTAGGAAAGTAATGGGGCATATTGCCACTTTTAAAACTGTCCAGAGACTCTAGGTTAGTTTTTCTTCCCTTCGGCATGGGAGCATTTATGCTTTGTGTTTTGCGGCGCTGGATCTCAGGTTGTCAGTGTTAGTAGGTACATTAAAAAAAAAACCAACCAACCCAACAGTCCAAAACAATTAAAAAAGCCCTGCAAAACAAAACAGAAGTTTAATTCTGGCAAAAACAAAGCCGTCTCTTTTCCTTCCTTTATTGGTCACTGAATCAGAATGCTTTAACTTAAGCAAATCTGTAACTGCACCCTGCTCAGAGTAACCTTACTGAACACAAAAAACCTTCTAAAGGCATGGAGCATTGTAGGGAAGGAGCCTGACTCTGAGGGTTAAATAAAGCAAACAAACTAAAATGTACTGTAGTCAGCTGCAAACAAAAAGCTCATTGTGCCTATGTCCCACTGGATCCTCAGAGAAGGAGATTTTAAATCTACCAAATGTTTTGGTTTTGTGCTGCAGTCAGTCATTACAGCCTCTTTTTAAGATGCTCATTTGACCTGTGTTTAAATGGCGGAGACCTATATAATGTTATTAATGACAGGTATATTTTTAGTTCACTATGTTGTAGGCAGTAAGGAAGGCCTCTTGGACAAAGTGGGGTTTTGTCTCATTTTAGCCAGGAGGGTCAACAGTTACTTCAGAGCCTCGTTATGGTTGGCTCTGGGCTAAAACTCTTGCAGTAGATGTTGACATAAATGACAAAGTGCAGGATTTTCCTTTTTTCCAGTGGTTCTCCTGGTAGTTATGCACAAAAAGAATAAGTCACACCCCATGCAGCCTGCATCATGTTGGTAATATATAATGACATCAGTGTGACTCCCAAAGAATATAGTATAGGTTCTACCAATGAACACGTAGCACCCAACTATCGTATTCTTCCACATTAGCAAAAAGAATTTCACCAGCTCTTTTCCATGCGTTTTTCTGTCTCTGTACTAAGACGACTTTATAGAATCACAGAATGTTTAGGCTGGGAGAGACCTTAGAGAGAATGTAGTTCCAATCCCCTTGCCATGGGCAGGGCTACATCTCATCAGACTAGGTTGCCAAGAGGCCCATCTAACCGGGCTTTGAACACTTCCAGGGAGGGAGCATCCACAACTTTTCTGAACAACCTGTCCCAGTGCCTCAGCATCCTCACATTGAGGAATTTATTCCTACAGCCTAATTAAATCTACCCCTTGGTTCTGAAAGCTCAACACAGGCACTACTCACAGAATTGAACTATACAGTGTGTGAATCACAGAATCACAGAATGTTAGGAATCATCCAGTCCAACCCCCCTGCCAGAGCAGGATTCTTTAGATCAAGTCACACAGAAACATGTCCAAACAGGTTTTAAATTACTCCAGAGAAGGAGACTCTGCAACCGCCCTGAGTGTTCCAGTGCCTTGTCACCCTCACTGTGAAGAAGTTTCTTCTCGTATTTACGTGGAACCTCCTATGTTCCTGCTTATGCATGTTGCTCCTTGTCCTATCATAGGATGATACTGAGCAGAGCCTGGCTTTTTCCTCCTGACACCCACCTTTTCCATATTTATAAAAGTTAATGAGGTCACCCTGCAGTCTCCTTTTTTTTTTTCCAAACTGAAGAGACCCAGCTCCCTCAGCCTTTCCTCATCAGAGTAGATGTTCTACTCCCTTATCTTTGTGGCTTTGCACTGGACTCCCTCAAGCAGTTCTGTGTACTGATTATTCTACAGAGATTTGGTAGAACACGAACAAAAGTCGATGGATTTGTGTCCACTGGCTTCACTTAGGTTTCAAAGACTTAATAACACAGACATCTTCTCTAAAATATTGCTAATTTAGAACTATCCGCAGTTGAAGCTGGGCTCAGGAGTGAGTAGACATTGCCATCTAGTGGAAGTTTTCTGCTGTACTTGGTGGCTTCTGCCTCTCGTGGAAAAGTTGTCACACGCTGGCATTGTTTTGAAAAAACTATTAGAGCTCCACCACAGGACCAACGTTCCACAAAAGATAGGAGTCCTAATGCATTAGGCTTCCTCAGCTAGCTTTTCTGACTTGCTTCATTTGTATTCCTTAGACTTCTTTTCCAAATTATGCATTTTTGCATACCTATGTATTTAATCAGCAATCAGCAATTGTGGATATTCATGATTTACTGAATGTATGTTATTCAGACTGCTTGTTCTGCAAGCTGTTGTATAGGAAATCAAGCAGGCTTCAATACATCCCACTGCTTTGCTACCAAAATCTCTTTCACATGAAATCTTTTGCAAAGGTCCTTAGCAAAGCTCCTTTTGGGAGTTTGTCTTGCTCACAGAGGGTTAGGTGCCTACTTGATCCTGACAGTTTCTTATATCCCATACTAATAAAGCTCAGGTTAAGGACTTGAGGGAAGCCATTCATCTGTGAATGAATATCAGAATCATGAAACATCATTTTTGTGTGTGCATATAAATAAGCCTGAATTCAGCAGTTATCTTTAGATGGATGAGGATTTCTCCCAGAAAAGATAGGCTTATCTTGGTCACTCCTTCAGCAAGTTATTTGAGCACATGTCTGAATGACAGATCCACCCTACTGAGCTGAGGACACCACCTATGTCTTTAAAGCAAGGTCTACGCTTAAGCACTCACTGAATGGAGTTTTTAATCCCATGAATGGTCTTGGTGAGTTCTGTCAGACTACTCCCATTCATAAAATTAAACAGAAAAATCCTTTGCAGGACTGAGGTGAAATTAAGCGAAACAGAAGCTGGGATGTAACATAGATTCTTGTCCTTCCATATGTACCAATTCATTTAAATACTAGGTGACTTAATGGAAGTGTTTTAGACATTGCCAAATCTTCCCAGAGAAGGAAATACAATCCCTTTTGAACTTCCCATGAGTGACTCATGCAATAGAATCAGTGCTGTGTAACAGCATGAGCCACAAATTCGGGCTTTCTGAACTGATCCATATACTAGTGTAACCTTGTGCTGATCTTGTAGTTTAACTGGGCAATTGCCAGGACTTACTGAAGGTGTCATTTTTATCTGAGCTATCCAATTATGACAGAATCTCCACAGCAAGGGACACTTTCAAGGTCTTTCCTGAAAACATTTTAGACATTAATTAATTAATAATGATAAATACAATTATTTACATTCTGAATAAAATGTATTTCCATTCTTCTCAGTGTAGGAGAAGGGGTGGAAGGAGAATAGCCAGTAAGATTTGCAGTGTTGGTTTCAGCTTTCTAGGTGATAAGCACTAGTCAGGAAACGTGGCTTCACTTTAACATGAAATGGCACAGAGGGTATCCAGTTTGCCAGTCCCTATATCTTTCCTTGTTTTTTTTTTTTATTTGCCTCATTAGTCTTGCATTAAGAAGTAATCAGATAGGGAAGCAGCCAGAATGAAAGAAAATAAAAAATCACATTGGCAATTACAAGTGCCAAAAAGTGCCAAGACAGATTTGTACTTTAAGCTTATTTAAACATGCTTCCTTTCCCCAGAAGAAAAAGCATTAACCCTGTGAGTCTGAATAGGTGCATTTTGAGTAAGTTATTTCCTACCTTTAGTTAGGTAAAAAATCATTGGCCTTTACACAATAAGGAGGTCAAAGAGTAAAGTTTTGTTTGCATTGGTAGTTTATTTTGTTGTGCCTCATTAAGCACAGAGCTTGATGACCATTTCAGAATACAAAATCCAGGTGACTGACACTTGCTATGCCTTTTGCCGATAAAGGAATGGCTGAAATCTCCAAATGAGTGTCACACAGACGAGACAGTGCTTATTTGTGGTTTCACCTTGGCAGGGTAAACATCTGAGACAGCTGGGTGCATTACTCATTAATAAGGAAGTTAGTCCCTGAAATAAGGCTGATTATCTGGAAATCTAGATAACAACTCAGCCACCAGGTAGGATCTCACCCATTCATTGTTGGAAGGCTTGTTCAGTTTAATTAGTAGTGATCTGAATGAGAACTAGTTAGCCAAGTTATCTGCTTTACAGCTCTTACTGCAACCCTGGTTTTCTTACACTTAATTAATGTGAAAAGCCAGCGTGCACCCCACTGGCAGATTATGGCTGTGAGTTGATTCAATGTCTTATAAGGAAATAGTTCCCGAAAATTAACTTGATAATAATTCTTCCTTGGCTCTTGTAGGCATCATATCCAAACCCCTCCTGTGAGGCAAGAGAATGTGTTGTCATTGTTTTACATACAGTCCATCAGCATTGTCCAATACAATGCATGAAGTCTGAACAACTGAACCCCATCTCACATGCAGCTTTAATTCATGGACCATCCATCCTCTGTAGGCAAATGCAGCCATTTCCTCTGCAGGAAAATATTCAGTGCTTTTTAGAAGACAGAGCAAGTAAATCTGGAGCATGCTTTGGTTTCCACAAGAAAAAAAATACAAGAGTAATCAATGAATTGTTATGGTATAATAATCTAATTGTTATGGTATAATTGAAAGCATAAAGAGCATAACAGGTGTTCCAGTTTTAACTTGAAATGATGGCAAACTCAGGCGAGTGACACAGATCCCAAAGGACAAGGTGAACGCACAAGGACCAAAATCCCATCCCCAAGGATAGGTCCCTACAGATTGATGATCTAAACTTTGTTTTGGATCCAACCACCAAATATCTTGTCCTTACTGTTGTTGAGAGCTTTGCAGAGGGCCTGCTGCACTGTGAGATGTATGCTTCCATCCTTCACTCCACTGCATTTCTTTGAACTTCCCTCTCCACAGCCACTTCAGCAAAGCATGGTTCATAGCTGGAGAAGAAAAGCGTAGTGTGCCCAACCTCCTTTGAAGTACACTTTGGGTCATGTACATCATTAAGATTATGTGTCCTCAAATGTACAGCTGGGGAAGTGCTTTGCATTTTAATCCAGGGGAAATCTTGACATGTGTTACAGCAATGCTGTTTAAAACTAGGGTATTAGTAGTTAGTTCTGAGGTCCCTCTGTGCAATTACCCAGATTAAGTGTTTCTGCTGAAAAGACACAAGAAGTGTTGTAGCAGTCTTTTTCCCACATATTAGCATGTGAATCTCTACATTTTAAGAAATGTTGATCATGTCTTGCGAATTATGTAGCTAAGAGTATTGCTGAAGGTATTGATTGGCAAAAGGATATCTTCATTTTATGACTCCAAACACAGTGCTCCTTAGCCCAGTTTCATTGGTCTGTTGAGACAATAACAATTTACATGAGGATATAACCTAGCAGCAGCATGGCTGGAATGATGCCGGAAGTTCTTGGCTCGTCAGTGAAAATGGCTGATCTTTTTTGGACGTGAAACAAACCTGAATGGTGTAAGTTGCCAAGGAATGGACTTAATTTTTTTCCTTCTTTCTGTACAATACGCTTTTCTAAAAGACAGGAATGCCTTGAAATACAAGGATCTTAAATGACAGAACCACTTGAAAAAGGGCATTTAGATGGGGTGTTTAGCAATATGGTCTAGTGGTGAACTTGGTAGAGCAGGGTTATTAGTTAGACTTGGTCTCAAAAGTGTTTTCCAACTTGAATGATTCTATGATCTATAGTCTTGTGGAGAGTCTTTTGAGAAGTGTTTCCCAACAGCATAATTATGACGGAACATCTTACATGTTTATTGAACTTCCTGCAGGTGTAAGGGAGTCTTTACACTTGGTACATTTGGGATAAGAGACTGTAAGGAATACCTTTCAAAACAAAGAGTTCCAATCAGGATGTGACTTTTATGGGACTTGGTTCTTTCACATTAATTCTTTGATGATGTAGGTTTGCTGGAGATAGTACAGTCACCAGTGATTTATACCAATGTAAGTGATAACCAGAATGATGCTCATAGTTATGCAGAAATGTAACCCATAAGAGGAAAGCAAAATGTTAGTTTATTTGTCTAGCAGCTTACTCCACTCAAACTGTGAGAATCTTTTTGTATCGTTGTCCCATTATCAGTGGCTAAATAAGGAATTGAAAAACTACAGAAGAGCTGGGTGGAGACCTAAGAAAGCAATTCAGCAGTCTGGAACTTCCTCTGCTAGGCAGTTTTGGCACTCAACTGAAGCAAAATCAGAGTTAATCAGCCAAAATAAATCTGTGCAATGACGATATCAGATGTGAGGTAACAGCAAGTCATGCTGGAGGATATCAGACATTCTTGTGTAAACCTCAGAGCCTAGATATAATCCTTTGCTGTTACGGTGCAGTTCTGCCAGCAAAGCAAACATAAATTTTAGAGTCATTATAGCAAGGCAAGTAAGAGCATATGGAGCCCATGTACTTAGGGTGGGAGCTGGCAAGCTGCTGAGCACCTTCGGCTCACATGCCCCCAATAGGCATTAAATAGCTGTCATTCCCACACTCTGGAAGCATACAACTCTCTAGTATCATATCCACATGGAAACAGCTGCAAAGCTTGTTGAAGTGTTTCCTCTGCAGTTGGGATGCCATTGATCAAACTTTTCTACCAGTAACCTGGCTTTTTTCTTTAATTTTCTATGTGTCAGGGCATATTCCTGAAGGCAATTGGGTTGCCTCAGCCTAAGAAGTTGCTGCCCACCTTCTAGGCAGTGTAACCAACCATGCAAACACTTGTGATTTATGTCATCAAATCCTAATTTTCAGTTGGGTTGTGTAGGAAGACATTCAGTGGGGAAAATGAGAGGTAATCACTTCTTTCTGTTTGTCCCACCTCCACAACACTTAGATGAACTTCCCTGCAGAGCAAGGAGACCTACACCAATTTTGCATTATACTTTGTGGTACTCCTGAAGGTGCATCACAGCCTCTCTGTAGAGGAGATGAAGCAGGTAGTACCATTGGCAAGCCTAATCCTTCAGCATATTTGTGCACTCAGATGTCCCTGGTTCAGCAGTCAGTAGCCTTCTGTGTTCTGTGTTGGTAGAAACACATTTATCAGTCAGATTCCTCCATTCTTAACCAGCTCTGCCCTAAAGCAGTGCTATACCTTTATTTCAGCAGCTATTCCAGAACACCCTTCTGGAAAAGGTATCTTGGAGCACTCTGAGTTACATGAATACTCACCATGCATGGGCGTATGTCTTCTTTCCCATTTTCCTTCTTGCTGGCTCAAGAGATATGCACAGAGCTTGGTTTTCTTATTTGTATTAGGTGTTGCAGGAAGCCCCACACACCGCAGAGCCCGTTCGACTCGTGTGTGGTATTTGGCTACCGTACTTGCAAAACCCATACTCTGATTTATAAGCTAACGTTGAGTTACCTAATAAATGCTGAACTCTGGAATTGAGTAAAAGAGTTAGTGTGCACTGCAGTTTAGAACTACTTAACTGTAGAGATGGAATTAAGTTAGTTCCACATAAAAAAAGGGGAATGCTTTATTAGCGGTAAAAAATTCAGTGCAGAACAGATTTATCTAGACCATGATTGTTAAATTGCTGGGATAATTAAAGTCTATGATGGGTAAGATGACATGCGGTAGGAAACAGTTAAGTATTTAAGTCAGTTTTTTCACAGTCTGGTTCATTGTAAGGTAAATACTACTTGTGTGGGATATGTTAAGTTTATTTCTAAAATGTGTTCACCCAGGCAGTGAATAGTCATTATTTTGTAAAGTTAAGAAAAATTGAAGCCTAAACTTTTCTGACATACATATGGTCCAGCTCTAAGCAGAAAGATGTAAGCACTGAGGAAAATATGAGCACTGTAGAAGCAGTGTCATTTTGACCATACAAGGGGCTAGCTGCCTGGTTGATGTCTGGCATTTATATGGATTGCAGTTCTTTCAGATAACTATTTTTATCCTTCATAAAATTCTTCACAAAATGCCACTACAGAAATTCCACCCCCAACCACCCCAAAAAATATGTATACCACTAAGAATAGTTTCTTAAATATTCTCTTGCTTTTTTTTACATAATGTTATGTTAATCTCCAATTATTTTGCTTCACTTGGGGTGAAGATGAAACAAGGAGTCGAATAAAGATTATTCCACTACTCCTGGCTGCAGGGATAGTAGTCTGCAAATCCCTTACCAATGATTAGTGCACGGATTTCCAATTGGTGTGACACTCCCTTTGTTTCTATTTTTCCTGCTCATTGATTGAAAAAGCAGACTGAGCACTCCCCAGCTTTAACTCCAAAATGGCATTGTGCTTAGACATGCTAGAGGCTCACATTCCACAATGGAATAAATGTGGTTTCAGCCTCTGCATGGAGCCATGCACAACTGGAACAGCAGCCAGTGGAACTGGCAGGTAAGGACATCAGGTTTTGGTAGGGAGATGCATTTCAGCAGATGCAGAGCTGAAAGAGTGCAAACTGGCATGTAGGCAGTTTGGACCCCAAAGAACAGAGCCTGCCCAGAGTGATATGCCAGATGTGTGTCTCAGGGGCAGAGCTAAGAAACTCTTTCTTTTTGTAATGCTGAAGATATTTTAAATTCTACAGATATTTTGCAGCCATTTGAAGGTGTGAGGGATTTTTGTTGCATACCAACAATCACATTTCTGGTGGCAGTTTCTGGGTTTATTCTTATTTGTTCATATATACTCACAGACATCTGAGTCAGTTCTACAGAGAGAAGACTATGAATAACCATTTCTAAAGCTGCTGCATATGCTCAGCCTGCCACCTAGCCCTTTTTAATGGAAATACCAGCCTGAAATGATCTGGGGCACATTCTTACACCTTAACTTATTTTACACTTAATTCTGCACTTCATCCCATTGAATGACATCATTAAATGAGGTCAGAGAATAAATAAGCTGAACCTGAGGACCTTGACTCTAATTTGCCACCTGGTAGTTGTGAACTAATGAGGGTCTTGGTTTATTTCCTGGCATTCCATTTCGAGTCTATGTAGGAACAAGTGTGTTACAACACCTTTAGGATCAGATCTTACTTGTGCTGAGTTGTGTCACTTTGTTTTATTCACCTGACATCAGTTTACAATGAGAAGTTAGATCAGAATATTTTTTCCCGTTGAGATAATGTGTTAATAGATGGGATGATATCATAAATTTAGCCTTCTTTGGCTCATGCTTAACAGCTTGAAAAAAACAATTGAAATTGCCCTTCACCAACAGTAATATTTTAAAACAAAATATAAATATACTTCAGCACTGGGAATGATGGTTTTTCTAAATCATGGGGATCAGGAGAGGTGCCTAGAGACTGGAGGTTAGAAAATGTCACTCCAATCTACAAGAAGGATAAGAAGGAGGACTCAGGTAACTATAGACCGGTCAGTCTCAAATCCATCCCAGGAAAGGTGATGGAACAATTTGTCCTGGATGCTGTCTCTAGGCACATCAGGGACATGAGGGTTATTTAGGGACAGTCAGTAGGACCTCACCAAGGGGAAGTCATGCTTGACTAACCTGAAAGCCTTTTATGAGGGTATAACCAGGTATAGAGATGATAGCAGAGCAGTGGATGTGGTCTATCTTGACTTCAGGAAGGCATCTGACACAGTTTCACATGGCATCCTTGTGGCCAAACTGAGGCAGTGTAGACCGGATAACTGGGGAGTGAGGTGGATTACGAACTGGCTGTAAGATAGAAGCCATAGAGTAGTGGTCAATGGGACAGAGTCTAGTTGGAGGCCTGTATCTAGTGGAGTCCCCCAAGGATCAGTACTGGGACCAGTCCTCTTCAATCTATTCATTAATGACTTGGATGAGGGATTAGGGGGCACTGTCATCAAGTTTGCTGATGACACAAAGCT